>PVJH01007026.1:0-96271 GCA_004026705.1 Nesogale talazaci | reverse complement strand
GAGAGGGCCAGTTCTACCCGCGTCCATCGGGTCGCTCTGAGTCAGAATGGACTCAGCGGCCACGAAGAGGTTTCTGCTGTTGGCTTTTTAAAGTAGACACTCTTATCAGGCACTGTACCTGGTTCAGAATTGGATTGGGCATCTGGCAGGACTGTGTTCTTGCACGTGATTCGTTCAATGTGTGCGCTCAACAGATAATCTGAGAAGGCATAGGCAGTGATGACGAAGGCTCATTGGCTGGCTAAGACTATGAAGACAAACATATTTTCCCATGTTTTCCCCTTAGGCATCTTAGTCTCTGGACGTGCAGCCTAAGAGAAGCAAGTTCTAACCCCGCCACGGCAATCACACAGTGTCACTTTGCCACCTTCCGTCAGACAAAGGAATCACAAGCCCATCCAGATTCAAAGGAAAAACATGTGTACCCTACCTCTGGATGGAAGGGGGATATCCAAGGCTTTTTAGCCATTTCTGAAATGGCCACACCTTCTCCCCATCAAAGCTTGCCTATCCCAGGTCACATATTGTTAGAGCAGTGTTTATTTCCATAGTCAGTCTATCCATCCGTCTCTCTCTCTCTCTGTTAAATGTGTCATGTCTCTTTGTCCATTAATATTTCAATATATATATTGCAATAAATGTTTTAATCGGTTCAATAAGCTTCTTTATATTTATGTACAGTGACAAGCAAATATTTTTGCTCTTAAACTTTTGCAAGGTTTTTTTTCATAAATCACTTCATTGGGAGCTCTTAAAGCACTTATAACAATCTATGCAACAATTGTAAGGGGCCCATTTGTGTATATGTTGCCATCATCATTTTCAAAACATTTTCTTTCTACTTGAGCCCTTGGTATCAGCTCTTTTTTTCCTTTTCTCCCCTACCCTCCCACCCTTGTGAACCCTTGATAAATTATAATTATTATTTTCATAGCTTACACTATCCACCATCTCCCTTCACCCACATTTCTGTTGTTCCCCCTTTCTCTCCCTTCTCCTCCAACCTGCCCACTACCCACATGGTATCTGTCCTGGATTCTGTGTGTCGAGAGCTCTAATCTGGGCCAGGGTACATGCTCAGGTCTAGCCAGATTTGTAAGGTAGAACTGGGGACATGATGGGGAGGGGAGGGTTTGACAACATTAAAGAACTAGAGGGATGTTCTGTGTTTCATTGGTGCTATTCTACCCCCTGGGTGACTTGTCCCTCCCTTGGGACCCTTCTGTGAGGGAATGTCTAATTGTCTATAGATACGCTTAGGGTCTCCACTCCAACCCCTCATGCTCACATTTATGTGATTGTTTGGGGTCTTCTGATACCTGAGCACAGAGGATGGTGTGCTTATTCCATGTGGGCTTTGTTGCTTCCCTGCTAGATGGCTGCTTATTTAACTTCAAGACTTCCAGACTCCAGATGCTGTCTCTTTTAATAAGCAGGCACCATCAGCTTTCTTCACCCATTTTTGTCTTCAGGAAGGTGAGCATCACAGAATGTCGGAACAAAGTGTTCTTGTGGTGAGCAATATCTATTTCTTTTTTGTTTGTTTGTTTGGTTTTGGTTTTTTTGGGCATCACTGCCCTCTGGTGGTGGGCGTAGGAGGCCCAGCCTTTGCTCCTGTGGAGCTGGAATTGAACCTCCATCCCAGTGGGCCGCAGTCCCGCGCACAACCACTATGCCACTGGGGTTCAACCTATGTCTATTTCTTAAGAATAGGATTACAATTGAATTTGATTACACAAATAGAATTTGATAGATAGTTATCAAATCCCTATAATTTCTTTGAAACCTTTCCCCCTCCCATCCAGCATCATCCCCTTAAGTCTGGAAACATTTAATTATCATGGCCCTTCGTGGTTGTTACTAGCTTCTGTAAAGTTGGCTAACTCATGGCGCCTCCATGAATGTGAAAAAAAGAAGGCAGGGGTGGGGTATTTGCCAAATCCTGATCCATTCTATTGGTTGCAGATAGGATTGTTTGGTTGTGATCCATAGTGTTTTACTGGCTGAGCTTTGAAAATAAATCACCAGTCCTTCCTTTCTAGTCCTTCCTTTCTAGAGGTGCACGGAAACCCGTTAGGCATCATTGCAATTGGAAGTAGCAGTACCAGAGATGCACAGACCATGCAGAAGAGTTGCTGGACCTTCCTTTTGCACTTTCTGGGGTCCACTTAACAGTGCCTCTCGGAAACTCGACTCTGAAAGGACATATGTATTTTCCTCATTCTTTTTTTGGGGGGTGGGGGAGAATCCTCATTCTTTATAAAGCTACATGGATGTCTTACAGATGTATAACAGTTCATTCAACCCATTGCCAATGTTGGATATTTTTAAAATTACAAATAAATATTTCATATGGTTGGAACATAGCTTCAGGGTGAGTTCCAGAGGTGTGTTTTTAATGCCCAAGAGTGGTTCTGTCTGATGTTTCCACATTCCCTTCCTGCTCTAATAGAGCTGACACCATGTTTGAATTCCTACCAGTCTATCTGCATATAATCTCACCAAACAAACATTGCCAAGCTTTTCATTTTTTGTGTGTGAGGTCTAAGTGCATTTCTCTTCTGGGCAAATGTAAACATCTTACACATATTTTAAAAATCCATTTTTATATTGCATTATGTAAATCATCTGTTTGTGTATCTGCCTAATTTTCTTCCAGGCTTCTTAATCTCTGAGACCAAAGGAATCAGTCTTGTGGAAACAAGTGCTCTGACCTCAGGCACCATCTGAGCCAGCTGGTATTCCGTCTGGGGACCTTTTCCTTCATCTGCCTCTGCACCAACATCCTCTGAGCTTCTTGACTGGCAGAGGGTGCCGGGCCATACCAGGTGTCCTATCTCCTCACTCCCCATTTTCCCCACTTGAGGAGCTCTGTTTTTCCCTTTTCTCTCCCACCTTTGTTTTTTTTAATCCTTTACTTCTCAGTCTTCATTTTTCCTGTATTTTTATGTATCTCTTCCTCCTTTTCCTATACTACTCCTTTTCTTTTTAGTTATTAAATTCCTTTTTCTGCTGCTATTCACTTGCTTTCCTTTCTGCTTTTTTCTTTTTTTGGTATTTGAGTTTTTTTCTCCCCTCTTATTTTTATTTATTGTATTAGTCTCTTCTCTCCCCACCCCCACCCCCAGGCTCATTTTTGGATAGTTAAGTATCATGATGAGTTATATGTAGATTTATAAAACAATGAAGAAAATATGTATGTTTTGTTTTCCTTGTTCTACCTGCCATGAGACAACAACTGTGCCACATAGTGCAGCCACACATGCTCCTCCTGCAGCCTCATCTCCTGGTGAGGAACATGCCCTGCTATTGTGTACCACCTGATCCTCTATAGAGAACAATCAGTACCAGCCAAACACCACCTCCACTGTGCTACAAGAACAGTGCACACATGTTCGCATTCTCTGACACACCCATCAGGAGACAGGTGTTGCATGTCTGAGAACACACCAACACCCAATCATCAGTCCAACACAAAGAAAACACCACCACAATGTCTGGAAGAAAAACCGTTCATCTTGAGTCATACAAAGGAACAAGATGGAGGAGTTCAAAAAAGTGACCAAAACTCAGAGCCAAAAGAACTTTCCGAGGAAAAAAGGACATTGGAACTACCTGAGAAAGAACTCAAATGAGTGCTACTCAGGTACTTTCAGTGGATTGTGAGAAAGATCAGTAAAGCTGCAGATAACATCAAGGCAAACCTAGAAAAAAACTTAGAGGAATTCATGAAATTCCTCTACAAAAACAAGTTGACAAAATAAATGAAAATACTACAAATAACCCTACAAAAAAACAACATAGAAATGCAAAGATCAGTGCTAATGTTTCAGAAACAGATAATACATTCAAAGGACAAATGAATAAAAGTGAATCAGTGGAAGTCCAAACTGGTGTACTTGATGACAATTTCTCAGTATTAATCTTCTGGAGGAACAATCAGAAAAAAAAATTGGAGAAAGTCTAAGATTCATATGAGATCAAGAGAAATAACTTAAATGTGATTAGAATTCCAGAACAGGAAGAGAAAGCAACAAATGCAGAGAAAACTGTCAAAGAGTTGTTGAAAGAAAACTTCCTTAACATCATGAAAGATAAAAATACATGCGGTCAAATTATTTTTTCCCCCCAAAATATGGAACACTTCACAATTTGCGCATCATCCTTGCTCAGGGGCCATGCTAATCTTCTCTGTATCGTTCCAATTTTAGCATATGTGCCACTGAAGCGAGCCCAAGCAAAATTAATTTCAAACAGGATAGAGCCCCCAAAGAAAGCCACCAAGATGTATCATCATCACAGTTTCCCAAACAGGGAAAGAATAAATTCATCTAAGCCATTATTTTTCAGCAGAACTTTCAGTCATGGAAATAATGCGATGGCATATATAAAACTCTAAAAGAAAAAAATTGCCAAGTGAACATCACATGCCCAGAAAAATTATCCCTCAAATACAATAGTGAAATTAGGACATTTCTAGATAAACAGAAATCAAAAGAATTTTTTAAAACAGACCAAAAACAAAACAAAACAAAACAAAAGCAGAGACCAACCTTCCCAGAAATAATGAAGGGAGGCAATGGACTGAGATTACATGACAGCACCATCTAAAAGCCAACCCAGAAGTACAAGAATGCAAACTATCGGGCTGAGCCCTGGTGGCGTAGTGGTTGTGCGCGGGACTGCGGCCCACTGGGATGGAGGTTCGATTCCAGCTCACAGGAGCAAAGGCTGAGCCTCCTACTCCCACCACCAGGGCAGTGGTGCCTAAAAAAAAAAAATAAATAAAAATAAAATAAAATAAAAGAATGCAAACTATCACGAAACACAATCAGATATATCCATCTGTAAATAAGACAATTACAAAGTAAAAGAGGCAATAGTATAGTTATGGAACTATAACTACAGTTATAAAGGAGAGGAAATCAAATAGGCTTTAAAAACTTGGACGAAGGGGAGGGCAGTGTACAGAAGAAGAATTGGTAAAGAATGGAGGTGGGGGAGGACACAGGGAGTAAAGCAAGCGTTAAAGACAAAAGAGGTAAATCCTCTCATACAGACATATTTATAATAATGATCTCTGAGTAGATGCCTTGGTACATATGCAGTCTGAGCAGGCATGGGAGGGAAAGTGGGAGCTTTCCCACCTGTATGTATAGATTTCACTGAAGAGATTTATACAGGGGCATTTCCCTTTGCTGCAACTATAACTATGGATATGGTCGAGCATACAGAGGGCAAAATTGCTTTAAAAAATACAATAAAAAAACTCTTGAGCCGGGCTGAGACCCGGTGGCGTAGTGGTTGTGCGCAGGACTGCGACCCACTGGGACGGAGGTTCAATTCCAGCAGTGGGGCTGGGCCTCCTACTCCCACCACCGGAGAGCAGTGATGCCCCCCCCCAAAAAAACAAACAAACAAACAAAAAAAAAAAAACAACTCTTGAACCTAAGCAGGCTTCTTGAAGGAATAAGTCACTGGGCTCGGGGCTCATGTCCATAGTGTTGAGATACACCAAGGTTAAGTGGCATAACAGTCCATAGCATCTGAATCCTACTTGGGTGAGTGGTGATAGGGTCTTAAAAGCTCAGGTAACTATGGGTCTCTTTCCCTCTAGCTGGAAGGAGACTGAAGAACACTGAAGACACATGGAAACATTTAGTCTAGCAGACCAATTAACCATGCAAACACATGTCTTCCAAATGCTGAGACCAGAAAAAGTTCATGGTGCCTGGCTATCACTTATCAACTGCTCCGAAGGGGACCCTACCACAAGTTCTGAAGGGAGTGTGCGAAAGACGCAGAGCAAAACTCAAAACGACGAAGGTGACCAGGCTTGCTGCTCAGAGAGAGGCTGGTAGATCCTATGCTCCCTGGGCACCCTTCCTGCCTGGAACTGAATTTAGCCCACATGGCTCAATCTTCAGCCCAGCGAGACAGTTCTCTGAGGAGAATCCTAACACAACTTACGTGTACACACCTTAAAACAATTGACCGTTGGGGATCCAAAGGGCAGCATATACAGAGGAAGAGAGTTCAGAAGAGTTAGGAAGGAAAGTGGAAGTGAAACGGGAAGTGCAGGGAGGAGGTGGAATGATCACGTTGCCTTGAGGGGGATGGCAATGAAGGAGAGGAAACCCCTGTCTAGTAATAGATATATGTAAAATCTGATGGTTTGCTCTGTAAAATTTCACTCAATTCACAATAGAAAGTTTTGTTTTTAAGTAAGGTGCTGGTTTCAGGGTCGATTACATAAGTATTTTTCCATGCTAAATGTGTTTCTTCATTCTTATTTTCTTGATAGCTTTTACTAGGAATGGGTGTTCGATCTTGACCAAGATCTTTTCAGCCACTAAGGTGATAATGATTTTTTATTACCTACTAATATGGTGAATTGCATGATTTTCTAATAGCATAATCATGTTGGCACTTGCTAAACCTGGTGACATAATGACTTATACACTGGGCTGCTAACTACAAGGTCAGCTGTTTCAACCCACCAGCACCGTGAACCCTTCATTGAATCAGAAAACACAGAAAGGGGTCTGAAATCAATGCAAAATAGGTATGAACTGTTTACTGTACCCGGTTCTCTCTCTCTCTCTTTCTCTCTCTCTCTCTCTCACACACACACACACACACACACACACACACACACACACACACACACAACAGAATTTCCTCTTGGGATGACCAATTTATAAGTAGTTCTCTGATAATTTTCCGCATTTCTTCTGCAGAGATAATTGGTTATTTGAAGCTTTAGATTTCAATTAGGGTCAGTTTGCTGAGCTGTTTATTTCTGGAAAAAATATTCACTTCATCTCAAGCTCTAAATTTGGGGATCTCAAGCTCTAATAGGGATCTGCCGAATAGCCTTAAGGTTTTCAAAGTCCTCTTTATCAATAGTAATTCCCTCTTGCATCCCTTATTTTATTTGCATTATCACCATTTCTCTTATTTAAATTAGCTAGTGGTTTGTCTGTCTTGTTTATTTCCTTCTAGGAAGCAGAATTTTGGTTTATTCATTTTTTAGATAAATAATTTTATTTGTTTAGTCCAAATGCTCGAATGGGAGGGAGAATTTCAAGAAGTTTGTAATGAAATCATTTGGATGGTCTTTCTTAATGCCTCCCAGAGAAAGGAACTTTTCTGAAACTCTTAATTTTAGAATTTTCTGTCTGGTGTCCTAATGTGTACTTTTAGAAATACAAATGGCCTAGTGAGTATCTTTAGTCTATGAATCATCCTGAAAGACACCTCTCATTTTTAAAGTACTGTATTCTTCAGACCACCCAGTTTGTAGAGCAGATAAACAAGAAAAATTATTCGGAACCAAACAGTACCAGGACGCACAAATGTTCTGGGGAACCACACCTGTGGACCATAAGATGCACCCTCGTCCCCCCCGCCCCCTCCCCCACACACATACATTGAAGGGGAAAAGTGCATCTTATGGTCCAAAAAATAGGGTAATTAAAAATATGGTAACCTTTCTTCAGACACACACGTTGCTATCTTTAGTGGTGAGAAAACGTTCTATTTTCAATTTGTTCATGAAATCCCACAGTGGCTCCTAATGAGCCCTGGGTGGTAAAAAGAGTACGTGTTGGGACTGCTAATGGAAAGATTGGCAGGCGGAGCCCACCCAGCGGGGAGAAGGAAGCCTTGCAACCCATTGGAGTGTGTGTGTGCAATTCTTCGGTCCTCAGAGTTGATTCAGCGGCAGCCGATTTGGTGTGGTGTTTGTTTAATCCATCGATGTCTCAACTTTAGATGCTACCTGGAAGAAGACAAATGCCTCTTTCTGTCTGGCTTTTGAAGGGTCTTGGGGAACACTGACCAAACAAAGTCTCCTGGTGACTTTGGCCTCGGCTTTAGTGGGTCAAGATTCCGTCTGCAATCTACCTTTAGATGCAAATTTAGATGCAAATTTAGGTGCAAACCCCGTAGAGATGACCTGAGGTGTGGTCATGCCCGAGACTTGACTTCTCTCCATCCAAAGCTTTTCACACACGGCACAGTTGTATTGTCCCATGTATTTACCAGGAAAGATCAGAAGAGGTGGAAAGACCAGCGCTTAGGGAGTCTTGACAGTCTCTTACCTTTCCTTGTTAGAAACGGTGTTGATTGTTACCATGCAATTCACAGTTTCTCATTCTCGGAGAATACTTGTGTTGATGTCTAATTTTTTTCCCCTTCAAAATTGGAGCTTGAGGTTTTAACAGGTTCAAATGAATTAACCAAATTCTATAACGGCTTATTGCCCAGGGTAAGGCTTCCCACGTGCTGGGCTCTTTGACCTGTCCACAACAGCATGCAAGCACTTGTGTTCCAGGCACATACCCTAGTTCAAGTGCTTTGCCATATGCCAGTTTTAACAATCTCCTATTGGCAGACAAATCCTGATTATGGTAGGGAGTAGGCACTGGGCTTCTAGCACATAGACTGGTCTTCTAAACTTCCAGTCAGGAAGGAAGAAAGATGTGGCTGTCCGGTTGCTGTAAATTGGAATCAACTTGACGGCAGTGAGTTGGGTTTTTTGTTTATCGGTAAATGGAAGAGTCAACTTTAATACCTGTCTTTCCCCATAAACCTGTAAGTCCGTAAGTGATTAACATGGAGTGACAAATTAACTAGACCCAGAATAACATGATCTTTGCCCTTTTTACACTGAAAATTTTAAATCCTTGGCGGTTCCTGAATACTTGGATTGTCTTTATTATCTAAATGCTTGCGGATTTGTGACATGGAGAGGGGGAACTGGCCAGGCTACAGTAATCAGTAGGTATTTGGACATCAGCAGACGTCAGGGAGGAAAGGCTCAGGCTTTAATCAATTGGGCCTTTGCCGTGAGACCCCAGTTGAGACTTGGAACACAGAGGAGCCACAGGCTTCCTGGTTGGGGAAGGGCATCCACACACGTGGGAGGGAAATGCACTGCCCCCCTTGTTACACAGAAGGGTATCTATATTGGACCGTGCTACACCTGGTTCTGTGTCTCTCTTAATTGTGCGGATCTTGCTTTGTGTCCTTTTTGTTAGAAGAAAACTCTAAATTGCATGTATGGCACTTTCTGCGGGTACTGTGAATCGTTAAAGCAAACTATTGACCTCAAAGGAATAAAGGGAGCCAGCAGGTCAAAAGTGAAGGAGCCCCAGGGGGCACGTCCAAGCTTGCAGCTGGCATTCTGAAAGGAAGGTGGGTAGAAGTTAGGGTATCATGTGGACTCTCAAATCTGTAACTAGCATCAGCCAACTTTACAGTCTGAAGGACGAAAATGAAATCAAGCCTGCTGCTGCCAAGCTGATCCCGATTTGTTCGAACCCAGTAGGGCAGAGCATACGCTTTCTATAGAGGTTCCAAGGCTATACCTCTTCACACCAACCTACTGCCATGTCTTTGTCCACCTAAGTGGCTGGTGGGTTTCAACAGCTGACTTTAGTAGTGGAGTACTTCAACCATCGCACCATCAGGGCCCCTGGTATGAAGTGCTATCAACTGTTGAACTTTGAACTAGCCAGGAGTGGCGAAGGTTAAGGAAAAAAGTGCTGCTTGGGCAGCTGGTGAGAGAACTTTAACTGCCACTGGGCTGATTCTGACTCACACTACTTTCTGAAGAGAACCAAGAAGCAAAACGTGAGGATTTGATTTGATACCTCGTAGTTGTTATCAGGAGTGGGATTTCAACTCCCTGCACATATAACTGCAAAACTCGAGCTGAGCCCCGGTGGCATGGTGGTTGTGCGCAGGACTGCGCCCCACTGGGATGGAGGTTCGATTCCAGCTCCACGGAGCAAAGGCTGGGCCTCCTACTCCCACCTGAGGGCAGTGATGTCCAAAAAAAAAAAAAACCCTGCAAAACTCAGAAAGTATTTCTAAAAAACCGTAGACCTCTGTATTAAACAGAATTCTCACAATGTGACGCTGGTTTCATGACATATCCCCCAATCACTTCTGGAGGTGATGTTTCTATCTCTGACTCTTCTGGAACATATTCTGTGCTCGTGCGTTTACCCTACGTCAAAACAGTAGTCTTGGCATCCTCCGGGAACTGAAGTCATGTTCCTTTTGGTGTTCTTTTGAGTTTGAAAAGCTACAAAGTGAAGATAGTAAGTTTCCCTACAGTCCTTCCTGCCCTCGCAGAATGAGCATCTGCATTGTTGTGATGGGGGGGAAAAATCCTTGGCATAACTTTCTTGACTTGATTTTCACAAATGCAGCTTTTAATTAAAAACAAACTTCTTTATAATAAGCCCCGGTGATGATGCGTTGGCATCTGAAAAATCTCTATGAAGGTCACACCCCTTTGGAATGCCCCATAACCTTCTGACCCGACATCTCTGCCCGAAAGTAGCTGGTCCAGCAGATCTGCTCAGAAACCAGTCTTGAGTGCTTTTGGGGTTGTGCTTTTGCATAAAGTTGTCTTCACTAACGTCCATCTTGTTTTAAAGACTGGATGGTAAGATAAGCTCTTCCAGTTCGTTGGTCTTTGTACAAGGCTTGGGACCCCCATTGACTTGAAAGCTTGCTGAGGCGGCCAAGATGTTTGCTTACAAGCGCTGCCACCTTCAGTCGGTAGCACACCGATGGTAACTCAATGGTCTTCTTCCACTTGCTTCTCCGTTCATCGAGGTTGACCGTCTTCCTCTCTTGGCTCACCATTGAGGCTCTCTAGCCCTTCCTCAAACGCTTCATTCACTGAAACACCACTGACTCCCGCGGGGCAAACATTCCCTTACACTTTTTGCAACGTCTCAATGACTGGGGAAGAGGTCCGATTGAGTGGGAAAACCTTGAAGTTAGCCCTGACTGCAGAATTGTTGCCCGCCCCCCTTCCTGCCCTGGCACAAAAGGTATCCTATGTTTGAAGGCATTCAGATGAGACTCAAAACCAAACCAAACCAAACTCACCGCCATCCAGCTGATTCCGATTCACAGCGACCTGATTGGACGGACTAGAACTGTTTCTGAGGCTTTCTGAGTCTGTGGCCCTTTGTGGGAGCTGAAAGTCTCGTCTTTTTTTTTTTTTCTTTCCCGAGGAGAT
This sequence comes from Nesogale talazaci, assembly GCA_004026705.1. Lineage (NCBI taxonomy): Eukaryota > Metazoa > Chordata > Mammalia > Afrosoricida > Tenrecidae > Nesogale > Nesogale talazaci. The sequence continues at coordinate 85,224 of PVJH01007026.1, read as the reverse complement.
GCTGGTTGACTTTGCTGTGAGCGCCACACCTTTTAACCACTATGTCACTAGCCACATCATCCCCCACCCCTACCCCACCGGTCCCCGCCATACCCCTCGAGAACTCATCTGCAGCCTTGGGGTCCCCATTCAAGCCCGCCATCGTGACACTGGCTAAGGTGGGAGAAATGCTAAGGGTGAGCTGGGTTAAGTATGGGGAGTTGAGATGTACATTCTTCCTATGTAAACCTCTTTCTCCTGTGGGAGGGAGTTCAACAGATGCTTAAAATAGGTCAGGGGCTGCATTTTCATAGGTTACATACAGAAAGCTGTTGAAATACCCCAATTTTGGGGGAAAGGTATAGACCATTTCAAATGTTTAAGTGAGGGTAAACAGGATTGGGCCATTTTGAGGTACTGGTGATTCAGACCCCTCCTAAGAGGCCAGTGACCAAGAGGGCAGGGTTTGGCGTGCTGAGTCCATTTGCTTGTTCAAAGTCCTGATGTGCTTCTCTTTCCCTTTCCAGGCCCATTTCCCCATGTGTGTAATGGGGGTCAAGATCCTACCCATGCATCCCACAGGCACGTTTTAAGGACTACCTAGTGCACATAGGACATATCTTGAGCTGTCACTACCTTCCGTCACCACCCTGGCCATTTTATTCTCCTGTGTGGCTCTAAATTACACTAGTGAGAAGAAGCCAGAAGAAATAAATTCCTCTGCTCTTTCCTTCCAGGGAATCGGCAAGTCCAAAATTTGCACAAGAAAACTTTACTTTTGAGCATGAAGCTCAAGTTACTGTGCTCACATTTTCTTTTAAAGGTGTCTGTGGTAGTTACAGAATTTCATGTCACTTGAAGACATAAAAATGTAGGGTGTAGGCTGAGCCCTGGTGACGTAAGTGGTTGAGTGTGGGACTGCGGCCCGCAGGCTTGGCAGTTAAAATCCAGTGGCAGCTCTCAGGAGCAGCACTGGGTAGCTCCCACGACCACCAGAGGGCAGTGATGCCCTCCCCCCCCCAAAATGTAGGGTGTTATTCAACTTGTCAATCAGGTCAGTCTGATGGCGCCTCCTTGTGGGCAGGGCCTTCTTAAGGAGGGCCCTGGGAACCTCCCTTCTTAGGCTCACCTTCCTGCTGGCTGACCTTGATTGCAGTCCCAGCCTTGGAGATGCGTCCACTGCCACTGGATCCACAGGAGTCTGCACCCACCAACCTGTGGTATTTCTGCATTCTGCATCACTGCCTGTGACTGTGTGAGTTTGAAGAGGGCCTTACAGACCAGTACTGGACTTAGGGGCTAGAGCTGGACCGGGCTGGGATGTTTTGATACATATTACTCAATATAAGGCTCTTTCTGGCACATGTATCAGTCTCAGGATTGGTTCCTCCAGGCGGCCTGGCCTAGCAGTGTTCAACATCCTGGTTTCTGGGTTCATTCCTGGAGGCTCAGTTCTGGGTACCGTACTGTTCCACCCAACTCTCCCATGACTTTTCCTTTCAGGACTGGCTATAAATTTCTTTCAATATATGGAAATGTACCTCTGAGTCTGAAGAATCTAAAAGACGAACTGGGCAAAACGTTCACAACTCGGTAGGATCAATTCAACGACAGGGATTCAAAAGCACTGGCGGTCCTTCCAAGTCTATTTTGCTTTTGTGAAGAGGGTTTCTTGAATTACATACTAACGTGCACAGTTTCTCGTAAAAATGGACATCGAGTATGTGTCAGGCACTGGCTAGATTACTTCAGAATCAAAAATGATAACACATGAAACCTTCTACTCAGTTGTCTCCCTGCGCAAGGTAAGGCCTACTGTCCACCTGTGACCTCACAGTGCTCCAATCACCTTCTAATATAGAGAGATTCCGGGACCCAAACCCGCCGCCGACAAGTCCGACTCTTAGTGACCCTACTGAAGGTTTCCGTGGCTGTACATCTCTTCAAAGAAGACAGCCTTCTCTTACTTCCAGAAATGATCACCCATCTTGCAGGTGGCAGCGCACGAGTATCCCCGAAGAACCCCCAGGAAGCCCTGAAGCCAAACGGAAGTCTTAAAGGGACAAAAAATTGAAGAAAGTTAACTTAAGCTTTCATCAACTGGAAACTTCGACTATTGAAAACTAAAATTCCACTCGAGGTATTGATCAGCCCATCTGCATTTGGTTGGCCCTTGCTTCTCAATCTCCGCTTTCTGCTGTCTCCTAAATCTGCCTCTCAACTTCAAGTCGTCTTACTTTGACCCATAAGAAGACAGTTTCCTTCCCTGTTTACAAAGCAGAATAGGATGCTAACTCGTGCACTATCTGGCAGAGTAAATTTCCACCCCTGAGGCAGTGGGTGCTTGTGGCTGGAGCTCAGGCTCTCTGAGAAGACCCCGCTCCCTCCTGCCAGTCACCTGCTTCACAAGGCAGCAGGCTCCTCAATCCTGCTTTTTTCTTTTGGCGTCATGCAGAGGTGCAGGGCAGTGAGCTCCAGAGTCTCAAACCCTCGAGTATATTGCCTGGACAGCTTGCTTTTGCTGGGACTAAGAGTGAAAGTACCAACTGTGTGACATTCATTCTGTAGGCTTAACTCAGGCTGCCGTAGACACATCAGTACGGATGCTTTCCAGGTAAGCTGGGTTCTTCCTAACCCCCACCTTACTGCCTCTGCTGGGCACTTACTATTCTGGATGGACAATAGGGGCAGACTTCCCCAAGGGTCTTTGCAATGTCCTCATACACTGCCATCTGTGGGTAGGGCCGCAAATGTTACCCTTACACAGGTAAAGCCCTTACACAGGTAAATTTGCACATAAAACTGGGAAGAGCAAAAGGAAATCACTACTTACTGTATACCAACCATCTCTCAGGAGCAATGATGGCCATGTTCTACAAACATGGCTCTCATGTGCTATTCCTAAATGAGCCTCTTTTTGACAGATCGGAAAGATGACGTTCCAAGATGTCTATAGAGGAGTCAGTACCTTTGTTGGCCTGAGCACCAAACTCTAGGATATAGGCGAGCGGACAATCTGGAACCGCTGGGTGGGGGTGGGGGGTTGTGAGGATTGGGGTTTTCAAATACTTCTGGCAATGTTCTCTTTCACAATGCTCTGTTGGAAGGATGTATTAAGAATAGTTCGTTCCCCAAAGAAACCAGGAACGAGGATTATCTTCCAGCGACATGGAGAGTGGTTCTGCAGCCGTGTTGGCCCTGTGGCGAGGAGAGAACCCCAGACAAGCCTCAGCCCCCGAGCCAGGCAAGAGCAGGCTGCAGCGGCCGAGGGGCAGCACCAGATTTGGGGAGTGGAAGGGGTGCAGCCTTCTCCATGCTGGTTCCTATTTTTCTTTATAGCGTCAAAAGAATATAGTACCTTTGGAAACTCGCAACAATTATTTGGAATGGTTTTAGAACCTGAAAGAGCCTATAACCCTCCAGTCCCCCACACATAAAAACCTGCTTAGCCAATTGTCTGCCGACCACTCAACTCAAAGCAAGGAATGCTCCTGAACACACACCGGCTACTTTGGCCTGTGGGCCAGAAAATGGCCTAGCTGTGTCGGGGCTGCTCTGCAGGGCATGCACGGGGCACAGGGAGTGAGGTGGGCCACGCAGGAGGAGGGCGCGGTGTAGGCTATGCATATCCCCTCCCTCCGGGGATCAATCTGAACGCCGTCCTCCCAAAGCAGACAGCAAATGCTCTTGGTCTACACAGGTCAGGTGTGGGTGGCTCGAACCTGAGAGGTCGAATAAAAACTACTGAAACAGCACTAGGAAACTATAAAATTTTATTCGTAGGCCTTTCAAATGACAATATAGTTCAAAACACAGCATTTGGTATGGAATTATACAAACGATACACACAACAATACATTGGGCTGTAAACTACGTCGCTATTATTCTTCACATATAATCCTGATCAAGTGAATGCCGAGTGGGAAACGGGATGGAACATGGCATTAGAGTGTCCCATACGTGTCCATGGGGTGTGCGCAGGCAGAAAACAAGACGGAGAACAAGCCCGAGGGAAGTCATTCCGTTAGGTCTTGATTTGAAAAACCCTCGGCGCAACAAATCTCAAGAAACACAGCGTCATATTCCACATCAGAGCTGGACCCAAACACAGCACATACAGCGCGTCTAGATTACGGTTAGGAAGGATCACAGTCAGCCACAGTCATTAACAAACGGTCACCTAGGCATCGCTCCCGCGTGGCACAACAAGGCACGCTACCACTACCACCCAACTCATGCAAAAGAGGTCCTGTGGAAGTAGAGGAAATAAAACAGAGTGGGTAGTTAATGCCATGGCTAACCGCGTGCTGCAGAAACACGGGGGGGGGTCTTTGCTAGTGGGTCGCCACGCACTCCTACAGAGGTGAAAACTGGAAAACAACAGAATGAAAATGTTACTCGCTCCAATCAAAGCCCTGGAGGAATAAATTGTGAGTGAAGACCTGTCAAAGCAAAAGTTTGGATAGAATCAATTTGTAAAACAGTACATACATACACACGCGCGCACACACACACGCGCGCGCGCGCACACAAAGTCCCAAAAATTTCAGCTGAGTGGAACTCTACATATGAACACTGAGAGAGCAGCAGCGATGGAGCAGCCGGAGGGGAGAAGGGTGGGTGGGGGATGGGGAGGAGGAGAGTGTGACAGAGGGGCCAGAGAGGTGACAGGCTAACAGGAAGGGCAGGGTGTCCAGATGGGAGAGGGGGCACGTTCTCAGGAGGGGAGGGGAGGGCTAGAGGAGTCAGGTGGGGTAGGCGTGGAGGAGGGAACCCTGATGAGGGGGGGTCGTGAGCAGGATAATGGCAGCGTGACAGGGCAGAAGAGCCCAGCGAGGAGAGGACCAGCGACAGAGTGAGGACATCAGAATTCGTGCTTTTGTCTGTGTGGTTCCTGGAAATTAAAGTGGGGTTAAAGTCTACATGTTAAAATCCTCATGAGGAAAGAGCACTTCTGGATGCCACGCCTGTGAAAGCAAAGCTGGTCACACCCGAGAGGGCCCGAGGGACGCCCCCGCCTCCAGTACAGTCTCCGGCACGTGCGCACACGGAAGAGTCACCAGCCCTCCCACTATCAGCCGCTAAGGTGCCCTCAAAATGCTCTAAGAAAAGAAAACAAAACTACCCAGAACCAAATCAAATCAAAGCATGCTAAAAGAATGTGGTGAATGTTCTAGAGTATAATGAAATATTAAATACAAAACATATGAAAATGGTAATTTGCATGACCACTTTGTGTAACATTAACTAAAAACAAAAAACAAACAAACAAAAAAGAACAAAATTACACCATGTCTTGTTTTCTAGGGCTCGTATTTATCTACATATGGTTTAAAAAGTGACAAAGCAAAACACCACCATGAAGACCTTTATCTATTTGAGTTGGTTAGATGTCAAAGGGAAAAGCAAATGCTATTCATGAAACATCTCCCAAAAAATGCCTGTTCTATCAGCCCATCTTCATCAAAAACTTCGTATCAAACATGACACAGAAAAGAGTTAAGATCTGTAAAATACTTTCTACAAAAGGTAGATTACAAAGTCGAAAACAAATGATCCTTCCCAACCACACGATACCAGAAGACGGTATACCTGAGGATCCAATATGAATCAGGGAGTTTGACTGCTTTGGTTCTTGTACAAAAAACCACGGGCGCATGTACCTAAGAAGTTAGGCATTTTAAATGATAAAAAAATCAAACAGGTTGAAAAAAACCTTACATAAAATCCTTAGGATTTAATATTAGATTAAGGCTTAATGCCTTTGGAGTTCAGACTCAAGAATGTCCAAAATAGCACTTCATTCACAAGTTATAAAATAGTTGAAAGGTCAATTGAAATGCTCACTAAATATAGTAAATTATATTTCAATGTTTCCCCTTATTGACCCAGACTCCTGTGGTTTCCCTTCATGGTGAGTCTCCTATTCTCATTTCACATCTACTCCCACCTTTTCTTTAGCTCCTTCTAAAAGCACATAACTTAATAGCAAAGCAAAACAATATCCTTTCAAGTTCTTTCCCACCCTCTTCTGCTTCTCTAGCTCCTCACCATGCTAAATAAATAGAGAATGAAGTAAGCACAATTAGATATTAAGGAAGGAATGGGTGTAACACTGGGTCTAGCAGGGACTCTGTGAAGCCAGGATGGAGCTCTGTCAGCGTGGTGGGAAGAACAAGTTAGAGGCCTGGAAAAGGGCCAAAGGCAGCCAGATATCCTGGCACTAAAAACCGTGGGCACTTGTCCTCAGTGAGAGAATGCGGGCAAGGGGGAGGGGAAGCAGCTAGTTCTAATAAACAGGACATGTAAGAGAAACATGATAGAAACACTACTGCCACGACAACATACAGATGTCCGTGCTTTTGCGCAGCTGTGCGATGAGGTGTCATTTTATCTTCACCAAGTGTTCTGTCAGTCCAAAGGGCTATGGGCATTTATGTGGACCTTACCTTCCCAATTAAATAACAAATTAAAGCAAATTAAAACAAAACAAACAAAAGTAAAACAAAACAACACAACAGGCATCCCCCAAACAAAGAAACCAGGCCGACTTGAAGGATTATAGACCCTTAGTCTACACTACCTCTCAGTCACTCCTGCCCTCACCTGATTAAAAGAAGGGAAGCACCTAAACACGAAAGCTGCTTCTGCTGCGGAGACTGGAACTGTGCCGAAGTCTCCTCCCCTTTCCTGCTCTTTCGACTCCCCTGAGCCTGGAACAGTACCCTACGAGGCAATCTGTTAGGAGAAATCTTAGTGATGCCTTACTAGCACTGCTCCATGCTAGAAGGCTCTTTCCCTCCTCACCCTCCACTTCAACCCACCCTTGCTCCTCTTTAACCCATCTGTCTTACCACCCAATCTCTGACCTAACAAAGGTTTGTTTTCATGTTAGAGCAATCTGTTGGCGGAGAAGGACCCATGGGTACAGGTTCTGTCACACTCTTGTCACAATTCAGAAATGCTATAGAACCAAGTTTAGACAATCATTTATCTAGGACCTTTACAAATCATGAAACGAACCGCCAGGGTTTAAATAATGATGACGACATATCCCCCGGTCCATTCCATCCAATGGACTCCGCACAAGGAGATGAGGAAGGGCCCAGCCCCGGTCCCTGCTTGGGAAGCTACCTGCCCAGAACCCAAGGGGCCCTCAGACCTCCTCTCAGAAAAATAGACTTCTTCTCCCAAAGATTACTGGTATAATAATTTAACAGAAGTAGCCAACCCAATGATAATGCAAGATAATTATGCTCAGAGAAGTAGCTAAGGGAACGTGTATATTACAGCAGAAAACCAAAACAAGATAACGAAAAAAGAAAGAGAAAACTAGCTTGCCTCCACATAATCACCTGTTGGATTTTTCACCCTATGAGACATACTAGCATTTACCGGCTTTAAGCTTCTGAAATTTGTGAACAAATAATACACAGATCAGGATAAATGTATTGACTTACTACCATCTTTATAAAAATCGAATATACACACAAACACATCAACAATTATGGAACTGTATCCATTAAACTTTGATAAGACAACACAAAAGAACAAATAGCTAAGGTGTTGCTGAATTGAAAGCATTTCAATAAACATTTTAATTTCAAAAGGTCCATATTTACATAGTACGTTAAATGCTCTTGCATCTCATTTTAAATGCATGATAAATAAAGAACAAAGATAATGGTTGCAACAGATCTTCCAGGAGGATTCAGCTTAAAGTGGTCTAATTTAGTGGCTAGAAGTGCATCGACAATGGAAATATCGGTCCTTTCTAATTCTGCTTCTTTCCTTTTCTGCTGTTTCCTTCAAGAATACTAGGTCTTTATTATTTGGATTGTCTGTGCTAACAGAGTCCATTTACATCGTGTCCTCCGTGAGGCTGGGCTGGACCGTCATGTCCACCCATCCTAACGACGCCAGACCCAGTTTGACTTTGTTGGTCATCAAGGGCATTCTACTGAAGAGCAAGCTGAGTGCACGGATGTGTGTGTGTAGACGACTACAGACACACACACACACACACAATCCCACGGCACTGCATCACACTCAGATGATGCCAAAAGCATCATCTTTTTAAGACGAGTGCCCAAATATATTTAGTGTTATCACCTCTAACTAGAAAGGAGTATATTCCTTAGATGTCGACTTTCAGAGCCAACATTCAGATTTTTGTTTCAGTCTTAGACTATTTCAGAATAGAGTGACATTTTGCCAAAGTGACTTAAATGCACCACCAAGTCCTCACTATAAAACAAGTTCAACTACAAGTCTTCTCACTGGACTAAGTGGATGCTCAGTGGTTTTGATTTCTCTTCATTAGTGCTTCAAAGCGATCGAACTCAGCTCGATCCTGGGCACTGTGGGCTGGACCACCACCTCTATATGTTTAACATAGAGATACAGGTACAAAAACAAATGGACGGAGAAAACGTGTCCATTAGGGAAAGGGCACACACCCTGAGCTTTTCCTTGGGAAACTATCAGACACACACTGGTCTGGTTGGGACACAATGCCACAGTCCACGTACTTACTAGGGATTTTCTGGAACCACGGTGTCCAGGTACTAGCAGCTAGAGCCAACTGTGTATGCATGAGATTCACTTTCAAAGAAGGGAGCTGACACTAAGTAATCAATGAATGCCCGACAGCTTTGGGGCACCGACATCTGTTTTTGGAAGAGCAGCCCATTCCCATCACCACCCTCATTTTCCAGCCTGGCTTAATAATAAGCACATGCTGTTACATTAGAATGAAGGTGTATAGACAGTTCTGCAAGGGTCACTTAATTGGAAACGTAATATAAAATCCAAATGTAAAAAACCAGACGATACACCTTCAGGCAAACTGTCTCCAGCGGGAATGCTGAGGCCGTGAAGGGACAGGCAGACGTGTCAGTCCTCACATTCTGGTTCCTACTAGGCTGGCCTGATATTTTTAACAACAGGTTTCTAATTTCCCTTAATTCTAGTAAAAATGTCAACAAATTTGACATGAAATCCTAAGTAAAAAATAGAGCTTAAAAAGTGTGAGTATGCCTTAATATATATGATCTGCTTAGAGAGTTCAGGCCCCCTTAAAATACAGCCAAAATCGAGACGTAACTTTCATGAGCAGAAATATAATAAGGCACTTTTTATTCAGTGCTTGCCACAAACTGAGTTTTTCTAACAGTTGCTTTATGGATAATAAAGGACTTAACCAAAGGAACCTACCGAGAATGACTCAGGCCAGTTTCGTCGATGACACATTTTATTTTAGGTTTTATCATCCAAGACAACTATTACCTCCTGTGTGTTTTTAAGAAAAGAAGGATGTGCCAGAGTAAAAACCATGCTGCTTTTAGGCTCATGGACGGACACCCCCTGCTTAAACAGTCTTCAAATGAAGGAGGGAAGGAGGAGAAAGAGGGGCAATGAGACAATGACAACCAGGTTCCCAGAGCATGTTACAAAGCCAGTGACAGAAAGCTGCCAGCAGGGCTGTATTTTAAGAGGGGGGAAACAAAGCAATTAAGTGCTGGTAACCCCGCAGGCTGACCCTCAATCTCCCGCCGTCGCTGTGACACGAAGCGCTATGTGACAGGGAACTTGGTCAGAGGGCTACAAGGCTAGGCATGCCTGCTCAGCCTGGGGGAACCGCCATGTACCCACTCAGCCTTGTGGCTTGTTGGGAAGACTGGTCAAGGGTACTCATTCCTTGGAATTCAAAGCGTACAGTTGGCGCTTTTGGACTAGTTACAAGAAGCAGAATCTGACACTTCAATTGGCACCACTCCCACCCCACCCACCTCTCATACCCATATCAATCAATAACCACTCACATTTTAACCTACATTTTTACCAGGACTTTTTGAGAAGAGAACTCAAGTGAAACGTGGCTAAGAACACGGTTTTCTAACCTGCATGAAGATAAGTGCAACCATTATCAAATATTCTTTGCTGTGAAAAAATACTGTGGATTTGTAGCATTCATGTTCTTTCCTGCATCTCAGTCACTGCGTTCGATCATACAGTAAGGTCGGGAAGAACAATGTCTACATGCATAGAAAGCACTTTTAAAACAAAAGACAATGAAAAAATGGTACTTTTTTTTGTGTGTGGTTACAACAGAATTTGAAGAACTCTAACACCAAACTCCAATAGGCTGTGTCCTGTAAGTTCAGCTCTTCTGGAGCCCATACTGTTGCTGCCTGTAGTTCCGGACCACAGATATGCCAGGCTGTGACTGCAAAGGTCTAAGGTCTTGAGAACTCAGCTCCTGGAGCTTCCTTGGAGAAATTCCACAGTGTTGATAGAACATAAGGTCGGATTCGCCTACCAGAAATCACTCAACAATTAGGGCCACGCTGATGTGGGACAGATCTATCATATGCCTGTGGAAATGGAAAGAAGTCAACATGAAGGCAATGCACAACAACAACAACCAGTTCACCACGATGAGGGAGAGTAGACAGACTGGGGCTCCTCCCCCAACTCCTGAATCAGCTTAACCACATAATGAAATGCGTACCTGTGGAATTTCTGCTGAAACGCTAACGCGTGGGCTGGCTCCTTAAACTTCGCGATGGCTTTCCTTTGCTGGGGAAGCATCTGTAAACTCTGCAAAAGAGAAAGTGGGGGGAAAAAACATGTAGGTGTTCTTTTAAAAATTAATGTATAAAATAAACTTTACAACAAAGTCAAAGTCTACATGGACACTTGGAACTTTAAAAAAAAATTCAATTAGGCTGAGCCCCAGTGGCGTAGTGGTTGTGCGCGGGACTGCGGCCCACTGGGTTGGAGGCTCAATACCAGTTCCCAGGAGCAAAGGCTGGGCCTCCTACTCCCACCACCTGAGAGCAGTAATGCCTTAAAAAACAAAACAAAACACCTCAATTGCCTATTTCCTAGCTCCAGTTTCTGATATTTTCTCTTTAAAATCGATTTAAAAAGCGTGGTGGTGGTAGTGGTATTTCAACAACTTATTACCCTGAGCAACTCTGGAATCCTTCCAGACTCATTCTAAGATCTTCCAAATCCTGATGCACACAGCAGTCCACTCTCCTCTGACCTTCTGGGGACTGGGGGCACTTAGCCCCTGGAGCCTATGTAGTCACTTTCTCACAGTCTCTGGCCAGGCAATTCCTCTGAGGTCCCTAATCAATCTTTTGAAAGGCAGCATGTACCACACCAGGGAAAATTATTATTTACTAACTGAATCTCAGTTAGTAACCTACTCACAGTTGCAGAGGTTTCTCCAAAGTTATATGGTCTACTGTCCTCTTAAAAAAAAATTCCTCATAACCTCCCTAGCAATGAAAAACCTTTTGTATTCCAGCCCAGAATCCAAGATAAAGTGTAGGTATCTGTTCTTACAATGCCCTTAGATCATTCTACACACCACCGGGGTGGGTGCATGGTGGCGCCCACTTTGGGAAATTAAGAGTGTACAATTAATTCCTAATTTCTCATGAAACTGCTCTCCCGAGAGCACTCTGGCTGTCACCAGCACAGGCTGGGTACAGTTTGTACCTAAGAAGTGCTATGGAGGCATCTTAAATTCAATTTTAGGAATTACAGAAAGTTGCCACCTCTTTTTTCTTGTTGTTGCCACCTCTTTTATAATAATAATTTAAAAAAACCTATCCAGAGCCAATGCTTTACAATGCAGTTTAAAAAGTTTACAAAGAAGATCAATTGAGGGCTAAGCCCTCTGGTGGCGTAGTGGTTGAGCCCGGGACTGCGACCCACTGGGATGGAGGTTCAATTCCAGCAGCGGCTCCACAGGGGCAAAGGCTGGGCCTCCTACTCCCACCACCAGAGGGAAGTGATGCCCCCCCCCCAAAAAAAAGATCAATCGAAAGAAATGATCATTAAAAAGAAGAACCAAAAACCAATCCAGCTAATGCTGAAATTCCACAAGTGATTGACTTTAACGTGGAGAAATTTATTTTCTCAGTTTAGGCTTACTGACCCTGAGCAATCCATCTATATGTGGCGTGACAGGAGTTGCTCTCTTCTCCCACCTCTGCTTAATTGCTTGCTTGTTTAATCTTTTATATCTCAAAAGTTCAAACCTGTTCAAACCCAAAGTTCACCCTGCCTCATTAACGTCACAAAGGCAATACACTCTGGGATTATAAACACAGGTAGAGAGGTTAGGCATTTATGATACATATTTTGGGGGACAAACACATAATTCCATCTATAATATTCCAGTCCCCCCAAATTAATGTCTCTGTCACATGTGAAATGCTGTTTACATCATCACAACGTTTCAAGTGTCATAAGTCTATTCCAAGTAAAAAAAATCTTCTGAATCACCTAAAAATCATATAAGGGGGGCCTTCAATTCAGGGGTACCACATTTCTCTGAATCTGTCAGCCTGTGAAATCTAGGCTACAAGTGATTTCCAAAGGGCGATGGTGGAAAGGTACAAGGGAGGTTTTTCCATTACAAACAGAAGTTGGAGGGAGAGATGGGATAAGGGGCACCGAGCAAGTCCACAACTTGGAAGACCTGAAAAAGCTCTCAAGGTAGAAAATAATCCTCTGTCTTTGGGCAATGGCCTGTCCTTTAGAGTCAGGGTGAAAAATCAGAAGAATGTTTAAATTCTGTTTCAATTTTACATAGTTCATTTTAAGTCCATCTCTTTCCTACCACATTTTACAGGAAGTAGCAAGGAGAAATCAGGCAAAACCTTGTAAGATCTTAATTTCCCCAAACATCCAAACATAATGATTAAGCACTGGGTTGCTGGCCACTGGGTTGCAGTTTGAAATCCACAGCTGCTCGAAGGGGAAGAGAGGAGCCTTTCTACTCCCCTAGAGAGCGGAGTCTTTGGAAGCCCAGAAAGTCCATTCTACTCTGTCCTGTACGGTGGCGACAAGTCGGCACTGACTCCGTGGCAGTTTGTCTGTCGGTGTTAGTCAGCCATCTGAACATAATTCACACGGAATGCACACAGATCTAAGCCCTTCCTTCACTTCCCAATCGCATGCTCACTGCTTCCTTCTAAAGCCTCACCAGAGCATTCAAAGCCCACCTTTTTAGGAAGAGTCTATTGCTGATACAATGGGTGCTTTCTAGGACATTATACTCTTCTCTACAGTTCTCTCCATGTCCTTCTGAGCCCTCACCAGACGTGCCTTTGACATCTCTTCATGGTAATTTAGGCTTTTACTATGTGATGCCTTAAAACGCTTTCGGCTGTTACCCTTTACCCAATTCCAAAACAGCTTCCACATTTGAGGTATCTATGAGAGTGGCACCCCATTTCTGGTACCAAATTCTGTCTTGTGATCTAGTTCTGCTTTAACAGACATACCATAAGTGGATGGCTTTAATACAGGGAAATTTGTTTTCTCACAGTTCATGAGGCCACACATCTGAATTCAGCTCTCAGGGCAGGTCCTTGCTATTTTCTGAAGCTGCTTCTCTTGTGTTTTTCATGAGGCTGGCAGCTCTCTTCTCCCATTCTCTATCTTTCTTGCTTATCTGATCTTTATACAGCAAATCATCTGATGATGACCTTATAGGACAGGGTAGAACTGCCCTGTGGGGTTCTCAGATGTAACACACTATGGGAATAGAAAGCCTCGTTTTTCTTCCTAGAGAAATATACTAGCTAGGAAAAGCTCCAGAAATTAATAGTAACATAAAAGCCTTTAAAGCAGCAGTTCTCAACCTGTGGGTCACGACCCCTTTGGGGGTTGAACGAACCTTTCACTGGATGATGCCTAATTCATAGCAGTAACTAAATTACAGTTAGGAATAAGCAATGAAAATAATCTTATGGTTGGGGGTCACCACAACATGAGAAACTAAAGTGTCGGAGGTTGAGCCCCGGTGGCGTAGTGGTTGTGCACAGGACTGCGGGCCTCTGGGACGGAGGTTCAATTCCAGCAGTGGGGCTGGGCCTCCTACTTCCACCACCGGAGAGCAGTGATGCCCACCCCCACCCCCCATCCCACCCCCCCAAAAAAAAAAGAAACTAAAATGTCACAATTAGGAAGGTTGAGAACTACTGCTTTAAAGGTATTTAAACTTCTGGCTGTTTGATTTTAAAGAATTAGTAGAAGCTCTACATACAAATGGGTCTAACCCTTCAAAAGGGTTATATATATAATAAAATTATATATTTTCTAAGAAATAAATACTTATTTCAATATCCATAAACATCCTATTAGTAAAAATGACTGGTAGGACATGAGGAGAAAATTACTAAAATGCTTTCCAAAAAAGGGCTTTCAAACATCATACAGAAAGAAAACGTTTCCAGTCTCCAAATAAAACTGCACTGACGAAAGTGTGTAAAGTGACCAGTACTAGAAACACCCAGTGGAATCATTGCAGTCTGTCTCACCTATACAGACATGACTCAGGCCGCCAATTCACGTGTGAGAACAGACCATCTGTCTATCTGCTCTCCCCGCCACCCCATAAAAGTCTGATAAAATACCAGATCTCCCTCTTCTTTAATGCAGAGACAACAGAAGTCAAAACATTTTCTTGAAGATTTCACTTAACAGGAAAAGCGAAGCGCAATAAGTGATCTTTAATTACTTAATTCCTCTCTCTTGGATATTCTTAGCAAGTTAGGTTTTCTGAAATTCCACTTGGGATCTTGACAGATACTTGCTTTCTCTTCTAGCTGCCAGCCCTATCTTTCTGCTTGTTCCTGTCCTAAAGATTATTCTTCAAGGTATTTTTATTACTGAAATTATAAAGCTATGCTTCCAAAGGGAAAATGCTATTCTCATTTGTCACCAGATGAGGGCAGAGGAGATTGTGGAACAAGTTCTTTTTCAGCTACTGAAGAGACATACTCCCATTAACTGTAACCTTGACTGTAGCAAGCAACCAGGCGGTACTTCCCCATGTGACCTCAGTTTCCAGTGTTTCATCTGGCGTGCTGCAGCTGGGGTGGGTTGCCTGTGCTCCCATGAAGGCGTGCAGTCTCAAGAGCCCACCGGGATAGTGCTACTCTGACCAGCAGTAGGCTGCTCTGAGGGCAACGGGCTTCCTGGCAGTGAGCTTGGCGGTTTCGGCTAGTGAATCTTTTCTTTGGCGTTTTTTCCAGTCTTCTGGCAACATGTCTGTGAGTTTCTAAGGTTTGGGGCGGTGAAGGGGTTAAAGCAATCTCTCCAAAGGATTTCAATACCTCCCCATTTGATTGCTGCTAGTACTGTGGCGGCTGAGTGGTTACTACTGGGCTGCAGTATGAAGAGAAAGTTGGGGTTTTCTACTCCCATAAGTGGGTTCAACTGTATTTTTAAGTCAAGGAAAAAAGTAATTTGCTGCACGAACCCACATTTCTGAACTCTCAAAAATTCACTCTTCCAGGTCCTCCTGTAACAATCAGTAGATTGCAAGTTTCTCCACATTGTCCTAGTAAGATCTCAAATGCAGTGTGAGTTGTACTTTTGACATTTATTTGTTTATGCAAGTATGTAGTCGATTGTTTACATTTATATATTGATATAAAAATAAATATTTTAAGGGCTCAGTCCTGGTGGCCTAAGTGGTTGAGTGCGGGACTGCAGCCCGCGGGCTTGGCGGTTCAAATTCAGTAGCAGCTCTCAGGAGCGGAACTGGGTAGTGCCCACGACCACCCGAGGCAGTGATGCTCCAAAAACAAACAAACTAAATAAATAAAAAAAATTTTTTTGGGGGGGAGCATCACTGCTCTCCGGTGGTGGGAGTAGGAGGCCCAGCCCCACTGCTGGAATTGAACCTCCGTCCCAGTGGGCCACAGTCCTGCGCACAACCACTACGCCCCCGGGGCTCAGCCCCTAAATAAATATTTTAAAAGAACTGGGCTGAGCCTTGGTGGTGTAGTGGTTGAGTGAGGGACTGCGGCACACAGGGCTGGTGGTTCGAATCCAGCAGTAGCTCTCCAGGAGCAAGGCTGGGCCTCCCATTGCCACACAGAGGGCAGTGATGTCCCCCCCCCCAAAAAAAAAAAAAAAAAAAGAACTGCTTGCAGAAAGGTTCTGTATACTGAGACAAATTACACAAGTAAACCCCTGACACCAAGGCATCTATTGACTTCAGGGCCCCTAGAGCATTCACGTGTAGACATGCTCCGCATCCTGAGTGAGCTCAGGAGGCTGTGCCTTCTGCCTGAGACTCAACTGTTGTTACTGGCTCTTTTCAACTCTTTAGTTAAATGGTCCTTGAAGAAAGAGACCCTACATATTTGAGTCATCTGTTCAAGATTAAGGCTGTAGTCAAGGCCAATTTAAAGCCATTTTTAACACTGACAGAGTGCAGGCAATTAAAAGCAAACAGACTCCGTCTGACTAAGATGGATCCTGGAGCCTACAGGGCAGGTAGAAATGCCCCTATGGGTGTCTGAGACTGCCACTCTTCAGGGGAGTCAAAGCCTCACCCTGCCATGGAGCAGCTGGTGGTTTCACACAGAAACCGAGGCTCTGACAGTGTGAGCCAATGGTACGATTTGGGTAAATATATGCATAGTTCTTAAGACTCAATGTTCAATGCAGTCAGCTTTACCTCCTCACTCCTTTAGACTGGAGAAACAATGGTTAATCAGAGAGGAGACATTCTGCAGCAGAGTAACATAGGGGTATGTATTGTTTGGGGCGGATGGGGTGAGGACAGGAGATGAGGATGTAGTTTATGTCTTAGTGACGTTGGGCTGGGGTGTGTCTGGGAGTGGGTTCCCATAATTCGGGGGCTCAGAAGAGAAATAACTACTGAAAACGACGTTCTCCTGTGGTTTCAGACCTTATGGAAAGTGAATGGCCTGTCAGAAGTCAACAACCTGCCCCTCTCCCCACGGTGAGCCAGAAATAATGACAAAGGAACAAGAGGGCCCAAGTGGGAGGCTTTCTACAGTAGGGGGAAGGAAAGGAAGGGAAAAAGTAAGAGCAGACAACTGGCAGTAAAACATGGAATAATT
This sequence comes from Nesogale talazaci, assembly GCA_004026705.1. Lineage (NCBI taxonomy): Eukaryota > Metazoa > Chordata > Mammalia > Afrosoricida > Tenrecidae > Nesogale > Nesogale talazaci. The sequence goes on along the minus strand of PVJH01007026.1, from coordinate 68,335 downwards.
AGGAGTATAAGATTTAGCAGTTTTAATGAGACAAAAAGAACTAAGCTGATTTGTGATACATTATAAGATGTCAGGTTATTTTTCAAGACTAATCAAAGAGAAAAAAATTGTACACAAACAGGATTTTTCAATTGAGACACTAAAAATGCTTTCTGCTTTTAATGAATCCTAATGAGAAGAGGAAAGGAAGGCTGCTGCCTGCCACCACTCCCAGCCCCAATGGAGTTTCTCTGAAAAAAATTACAGTAAGAACCCTTAAATGCACCTACATCGAATTATCAAAGCTTTCAAATTCCATTTCAGTTAAAGAAAAGGAACAATTTTAAATCACTCTGAATTTTAAGCAACTTCTTTGGACTCTCTGAAATCACCTTTTCTAGGACATAGGGAAAAAAAGAGAGAGAGAGAAATTAAGCTACAGAAATATCTGATATTTTATATTCCGGGGCATCTAAGCCTCGGTAGAATCTTTTTCTATAGCTTGTTGCACTGTCAATTTGTGAGTGCCTGGAGGGTCCTGGTTCAGATTACCCATGACTCTCGTGCCATTCTTCACTTCTCTTATCCTCAGACACATTACGATGCCTGTCCCACAGACGGGGGAACCACAGATAGCTCACACACAACTCCTTGGAATGGCACTCGAGATTTTTGTTCTCCACTAATCAGGTCACCTGTTTTTCTTTGACCTTGTTAGTGAAAGTACATGGAAAGAAGAACCTATTCTAATTCTTCTAGCCAATTCATTTCATGTTAGCACAAGATCAGAGTTGGTTAAGTCAGATTCACAAATAATTTCAAGGTTTTTTAAGCAAAAAAAATTTATTCCCCACCCTTTTAAATGCACCTTCCTGAGATTAAGAGAAATGTGTTACTCAGAGAGGATGTCTGCAGCCATTCGCTTTGAGAATATACACATTTGGGCAAACTAGAACCCTAGAAGCAATACCTTTTGACTTATCCTCATGTGTGTTACACACACCTAAATCGAGTGACTAAACTTCATGTTCCTACAAAGAAGAGTTTTGTTTTGTTTTTTTTACACTATGAAATAGAATACAGGATTGTAATGAAGTGAAACTTCATAATATGACTCTTATATTCTTGTCTCTGTAACTCCCAGCAAATGATCAGATGGGACCATGCAAACAGGGTATGTGAAACACTAATACAGTGTTTGCTCTGACCAGTGACTGGTCAGAGTTAGTTCTAACTTCTCTGGCTACAAGAACATGCCATCTCAGAAACAGGAAATCCCAGGCTCAACGAGGAGAACGAACTACCAGTGAAACATTTTTGAGGTCTGTCTGAAATAACAGAGGCTGAGAGCAGAGGTATCAGAAGTTGTAGCACAAAGACAATGGGACAGAGCAATGGAGCCAGCCTGAGGCAAGGAGACCATGAGACAGAACAGAGGAACAGCACAGAGTCTATGGGTCTACGAGCAGAGCAGCAGGGGGGTTACCTGGCCCATGGAGACAGAGGCCAAGGGACCATGTGGCTAGAAGGCAGAGGATTAGGCAAAGACTTCACTACTGACTGCAGCGAGGTGTTGCTGTGCACCAATACCTGTGTCCTTACAGTGTGTTAGTCACTACTTGTTAACTTCCCTAACAGATCACTGTAACTGTATTGCCCATGGGCCTTGCAAAGCCACTGCAATGGATCACCAAATCCAGCAGAAGAGTAGAGGCCTCCGAGAGGAACTGTTGGTATCAGAGTAGGGTAAAGAAGGATGGAGGGTGAGGCATATCTGATCCCTGACTCCCCTGCCTTGTGGCAAAAGGCCTTAGGTGGTAAGGAGTTCAGATATGGCATCTGTGTTATTAGTTCAATGGTTTAAAAAAATGGATTGCTTGTTTTCAAACAAGGCAAATTCTAGGAAGTAGACAGATAAAGATGTCTCTGAAATTACAATAAATGTTTTTTCCTAATCTGAAAGGTTCATTTGATTTTAATCCTTGAGACGGAGTAGAGTTCACAGCTGTTCTCCTGAGATGGCAGCATGCACCCCAATTTAACAACTACAGAACAGCCTGGGACAGCAGCCTCCGTGTTCGGGGCTGCCTGGATGCTCTAACATTCATCTGGCTACCCATAGGTGCCCCATGCTTTCCTTTGCCCACTTCTTTCCCCACAACATGAGTGGGTATTCCCATACCCTTTCCTTTTGGGGGGGACTGGGGGGGGGCATCACTGCCTCTGGTGGTCATGGGCACTACCCAGTGCTGCTCCTGAGAGCTGCCGCTGGATTTGAACCGCCAAGCCCGCGGGCCACAGTCCCGCACTCAACCACTTACGCTACCAGGGCTCAGCGCCCATTTCCATTTTTTAAGTCTTAAGAGCCTACATAAAATCTCCTTCTTGGGGCTTAGTCTCAGTGGCGTAGTGGTTGTAAGCGGGACTGCGGCCCACTGGGTTAGAGGTTCAAATCCAGCAGCAAGGCTGGGCCTCCTACTCTCACCAGAGGGTAGTGATGTCCAAAAATAAAAAAAATTAAGCTCCTTCTTGATTCATTTAGTATTAACACTTATAGTTGTTTTTGTTTTTTGGCATCACTGCCCTCAGGTGGTAGGAGTAGGGAGGCCCAGCCTTTGCTCCGTGGAGCTGGAATCGAACCTCCATCCCAGTGGGCCACAGTCCCGCGCACAACCACTACACCACTGAGGCTCAGCCCAACATTTATAGTTTTTGTTCTTATTGCTGTCTTCCATGCTTGAAAGTCTGAAACACACTACTATACTTAAGCTATTTCTGCATATACTCTTGTTATTTTTTCTTGCTCTATGATTATGGATTCTACACACAGAGGACACTAAATTGAGCTTTGCAGCAACACTTGTGAATGTTCCTTTAAAAAGTGAAATACTAGTTCTATCTAGACAAGATAGACTGGATGAACAGCCTAGAGGCAAAAATGATGGGACTGATGGTTCCGGGGGGAACAGGGGAGGTGGGGGAAAGGAGGTGGTGTCGACGGGCCCAGGAACCAAAGAAACAACAAGTGATTCAAAATCAGTGACAAGGTGGGTGTGAGAGGTCCGATAGGGATTGATCAAGAGTAGTGTAACAGAGAGAAAATACTGAAACCCAATACTGAAACCACTGTGCATGACAGTGGGACAAGAAGAAAGTAAAAGGAAATATAGGAAAGAATTGGATGGTAAAGGGCTTTTATAAAGACCTAAATACAGGCATGTACATAGGTAAATATGTTTATATATGATGATGGGGAAATAGATCGACATGCTTATACTTATAGGGTTAGTATTAAGACAGTAGATGGGCATTGGACCTCCACTCAAGTACTTCCTCAATGCAAGAACATTTTGTTTTATTAAACTGGCATTCCATGAATGCCAGCTCACTTTCCCGACACGATCACTGAAAACAAATGTGTGCATAAGCAAATGTGGTAAAGAAAACTGATGGTGTCCCGCTATCAAAAGATGTAAAGTCTTAAAGACTTGAAAGTAAACAAGCAACCATCTAGCTCAGAAGCAACAAAGTCCACAAGGAGGAAGCACACCAGCTTGTGGGACCACGAAGTGTCAAAGCGATCAGTTATCAGGCTTCAAGAACTAAAAAGCTTAACATTGCATGCTCACTTTCCTGATAGGATCACTGATGACAAATGTGTGCAAATGTGAAGAAAGCTGATGGTGCCTGGCTATCAAAACTTATAGCATCTGAGGTCTTAAAGGCTTGAAAGTAAACAAGTGGCCATCCAGCTCAGAAGCAACAAAGCCCACATGGAAGCAGCACACCAACCTGTGTGATCACGGAGGTGTCAAAGGAATACAATATCAGGCATCAAATAACTAAAAACTGTTATCATTATAAATGAGGGGAGTACAGATTGGGGACTCAAAGCCCATCAGTAGGTGAAGCGACATCCTCTTATAGAGGAGTTGCAGAGAAGAGATGAATAAGTGTATGTCATTGTATAGTGTAGTAACAATGAAATATGCAACTTTCCTCTAGTTCTCAAATGCTTCTTCCCACCCACTATCATGATCCCAATTCTACCTGACAAATCCAGCTAGAGCAGGGGATGGACACTAGAGCCAGAAGCCAGGGAAATTCAGGACAGATGATCCCTTCAGGGCCAGTTGTGGGAGTGGTGATACCAGGAGGGTGGAGTAGAAAGGGGGAACCAATTGCAGTGATCTACATATAACCTTCTCTCTGGGGTCCCGACAACAGGGAAGTGAGTGAAGGGACACATCAGACTTTGCACAATATGAAAAAGTAAAAACAAATTGTAAATTATTAAGGGTTCATGGGGGAGGGCAGATGGGGAGGGAGGGGAAATATGGGGAGCTGGTACTAGGGGCCTAAGTGTAAGGAGGAAGTTTCGAGAATGATGATGACAAGTGTGCAAATGTGGACTACATACAGTTGGCATATGTATTGACCATGATGGGAGTTACATGATCCCCTAATAAAATGATTTTTTTTTGGCTGAGCCCCGGTGGCATAGTGGTTGTGCGCGGGACTGCAGCCCACTGGGACGGAGGTTCAATTCCAGCAGTGGGGTTGGGCCTCCTACTCCCACCACTGGAGAGCAGTGATGCCTAAATAAATAAATAAATAAATAAAATGATTTTTTTTTAAGTGAAATACTAATCTGGAAGTAATATTGGCTGGCATATTTTATTCTATTGATGCAGTGAGAAAAATTCTCAGATTCCGTAGGTTAAGAAAATACAGGTAACATGCAGGGAGTTAGTAGAACTTTTTGTAATGAAATGGCCTGTCCTTCCTAGACAACAACATAACTTGTAATACACTTGGTGAACACTAGGTAATGCCACAACCCAAAGGACAAGAGACTTCTTTGCTGTGCATACACCTGTCTTCATCAACCTAAGAAAATAGGTTTCCTTGAGTCACTGAACTAGCTCCCTTTAAAATTTTTGCTGAATAGTATTATTTCATTAGCTACTGTATTTTTTCAGACTGTAAGATGCATTCTTCCTACCTACCCCTCCAAAAAATGTGGGGATGGGGGGTGGGGAAATGAAGGTGTGTCTGAAGGAGTGGTACCCCAGAACATTTTAGTATACTGGTACTATTTGGTTCAGAATATTTTCTTCTTGTTTTCCTGCTCTAAAAGCTGGGTGTGTCTTATAGTCAGGGGTGTCTTACGGTCAAAAAAATACAGTTTCAAATGCAGGTGGAAGCTAGTAAAAGTAGTTTGCTTGCTATAGAAAGCACCATTGAAAACAATCCCATAAGCTTAAGACAAGCAAAAAGTGAGAGCAGTACGGTGTCTGCAAGACACAAACTCACACCACTGAACAGATCCCAACTCTTACAGACAATGTAGAATTGCCCCAGTGGGTTTCTGAGACTAACTCTTCACAGGAGTAGAGAGTCCTGTTTGTCTCCCAAGAAGCAGTAGTTGATTTGAACTGTAGACTTTATGGTTAGCAGCCCAATTGATAACCACTACGCCACCTGAGCTCCACAGTACAAAGGCTTTGTTCATGATTAAGTACAAAGCCCATTGCTCTTTAAGGATTCTTTCTTTTTTTTAAAAAGGATTCTTCTCCAGGAGCAAGGCTGGGCCTCCCACTCCCACCAGAGGGCAGTGATGCCCCCCCTAAAAAGGATTCTTATAGTGGCTGAACCCTGGTGGCTTAGTGGTAGTTTGCGGGACTGCAGCCCACAGGGCTGACAGTTCAAATCCAGCAGCAGCTCTCCAGGAGAAAGGGTGGACTTGCTACTCCTACCAGCAGGGCAGTGATGCCACAAAAAAAAAAAAAAAAGAATTCTTATAGTACACTGGCTGGCATGTGAAACCTCACTTTTTACTTTCAGGATAACTGATATAACCTAGAAAACATTCATTCTCATTGCTACATTGTTCTTTCTAATTTAAACAAATCACTAAACGGTTACAACATGGTTTCTGTTAGGTTTTCAAGGGACCCCAAAGAAATTATATAAAACAAAGATTTCAAATTCTTTCTTTCAGGATGGTGGGGGCCATGGGGAGCGGACCACAAACAACTCACCAAAAACTTGGGGAAGGAGGAGCTGGGCCCCAAAGAGCAAATAGTAATGACTGTTCAAAAGTGCAATGTTCTGTTTACAACTTAGAAGGTTAGGTTCACAGGCTTCACAGTGGTACCAAGCTAATCGTCCTACTAAGGTAGTCAACTAAAACTCAAAGTGTAAGAGAAGCCAACAGCACTTCCCCTTCAAACATGGATATTGGTAACTATTCATTCAGGTGCCCAAACCTCATGGGATGAAGCAAAGCTCCTAACATTTAGCCAATCACACATGTAAAAAACAATCGTTCCATCTCTTCTACCCTCCAAAGGGAAGGATAGGAAGCCCAACAGGTAGCAGAGATTTTGGGACACAGTAAGTTTAAATTGTACTCTAGTAATGACCTTCTCAACAGACAACACTGATTCGTGGTTCATAGTTAATAGCAGTGGTTCTCAACCCGGGGGTCGAACAACCCTTTCACAGGAGTCACCTATACATCCTGTACATCAGATATTTATATTATAATTCATAACTCACAGTTATGAAGCAGCAATGAAAATAAATCTATGGTTGGGGGTCACCACAACATGAGGAACTGTATTAAAGGGACATGGCATGAGGAAGGTTGAGAACCACTATAAGAGACTACTCTCCAAATCAGACCAGGGCCATTGCATCGATTCTCAAGCACAGTCACCTAACACAACATTTCTAGGTCTGCACATCTTTATGGAAGTAAACAGTGGAGCAAGTGACGAGCTGACCAAAGGTAGCAGCCCAATGCTGGTTTCACAGTGCCGCCAGGGACCTGGTTCTTTGAACTGCAAAGGCCACAGAGCAGAGAACTATATTTTATTGCATCTAATGGTCCCTGTGGTGGTTACATAACCTTATGTCAACTTCAGGGCATTAAGAGTGAAGGGATGGGGGCTGAGCCCCGGTGGCGTAGTGGTTGTGCGCGGGACTGTGGCTCACTGGGACGGAGGTTCAATTCCAGCAGTGGGGCTGGGCCTCCTACTCCCACCACTGGAGAGCAGTGATGCCCCCCCACCCCTCCCCCCGCCACACACACACACAAAAAAGAGTGAAGGGATGGAGTCTAGCCTGTCAATCGGGTCACAGCCTGATGACGCATGGTCTTCTCATGAAGATTCTGGGAACTTTCTCTCTTCCTCCTTTCAACTTCCTGTTGACAGGCCCTATAGAGCCAGGCTGAGCCATGCGAAGCCATGTGGTGGCGACCTGTGCCAGCCCTGTGATGCTTGCACTGCCATTGGTTCCACCAGACTTTTCACCCACCAACCTGTAATCTTCTTGCATTCCGCATCATTGCATGTGGCTGCGTGAGTGTGAAGAGAGATTTATGGACTAGTGTCAGACATATGGGCTATTATCAGACTTATGGACTTAATCTGGACTGGGCTAGGATGTTTTCTTGATATATAGTTACTTTTCTATATAAAGCTTCTTATTGTACCTATTAGTGTCCCAGGGTTTGTTCCTCTCATTAACCTCTCTTAACACACTCCCAACTGCCATTCTGCTCTCCACATCAGGCTGTGCTCTCATGAGTGGTCTACTAAGAGGGTCAGAAGCTTTAAGTCTATGACAACTGAAAAGCCGCTCCTAACTGTGCCACTGCAAAATTCCGTCTATTGGGCTGTGCCCCGGTGGCGTAGTCGTTGTGCGCAGGACTGCGGCCCACTGAGATGGAGGTTCAATTCCGGCTCCCAGGAGCAAAAGACTGGGCCTCCTACTCCCACCACCTGAGGGCAATGATGTCTAAAAAATAAAAATAAAAAAAACCCCGTCTATTAAAAATAGAAGCACAAGTCTGTTGGTTGTTCCATTTACTCCATAAACACACCCCCAATATGCTAACCTGTGAGGATGTTTGGGGAAATTACTAAGGTCCATAAAGCTAAAAACTTCCTAATGTTTAAATAAAAAAAATTCCAAATCTAACAAATCATTTAACAGAACAAAAAAATGTGCAAGTTCCTGTGAGGGTTTTCAAAGGATAAACTTATTCAGTTGAATTATTTATTTCTTAAGCTTATTACTGAGCACCTGGAAGTGCCATTGTACTGCAAGTCCAAGATAAAGGCTCTGAAATCCAGGACACACAGTCAAGAAACCATTTCTCTCCAAATGTCTCATAAGGGTTTTCATAAAGCAAGACAAAGAAAACAGCATTTCTCATCAAGGAGTTACTGAGTACCAGGAGCCCTGCTGGTGCAGTGCAAGGTCAGCCGTTTGAAACCACCAGCAGCTGCTGGAGAAAAGAAGTTATTCAATTTCAGGTCTGAGAGAGTTGGACACAGACAGAAACCCAAGGTGACCTACCTGAATGGGTCCTACAGACATAAGCAGGCTTTTCAGCTGGACATCAGTGGTTGACGAAGAAAGCCCTTCCACCGACACCACACAGGGCTGGGGCTTGCACTCCACCACACGTAAATTCTGCTTATTTGGCATGAGGCGCCCCCGCCCCATCTGACCGGGGAGTCCTCTGCCTCTCCCATACATGAGGACCTGACAACAACAAAAGGCAACAGTATTTTGATTTTTAAGCTTCCAGCATTTCCCAAGTTACTAAGATATAACGCTGAACAAGTAACTTAGAAACAATTATAAATGTACCATGACGTATATAATTGTTCTATGGTTTTCTATGTTGGGGTCCTTAAATGAGTGAGTTATGGCAAGTATCGTAGCCCCATGGCCTGTTTCTTCAGGTAGAAATCGATGATACCATACCAAGTACTTGCTTTGCATTAGGTCGGTTAAAGGCAAACCAATCAATTCTGCTCCTTCCCCTATACCAAGATTTGCTGACTATATAATGGCAGTGGGTTTGTTTGGGGTTTTTCAGTAAGGTGAGGACGAGATCTTAGCCTTTTTCAAAGTTGTCAGGGGCTCACTCACTGTTCTGACACACTCTCCTAATGAGGAAATGAGACAAGGTAACTGAGCTCAACTCTCTCCTCTAACACTGAGTTTTTCCAGCGTATGATGATGATATAACGGAAGATAGGGTGGAATGTGAAACCATTTTCTAGGTTCTCCGGGTAGTCTTCAGGAATTCGATCCTAGATTTTGGACAGAAAGGGACAAAAATGACCTGTGCAAGTCTATCACACAGAAGGATATGGAGAAAAAGACAATGGAAATCCACATCTAACTTTAGGAAGAGAATGGATACCAATAGGAAGGGAAATGACTACAAAAATCACAGCATTCCTGAGTACTTTGTAGGCGACAAAGTTACTCCTGTGAAGAAATATTTGATAAGTGTAAGTGGGTATTTCCAGAGAAATGATATTCAAAGTAACCATCATAGGGGCAAGTTATACCTGGCTGGAAACCCAATAACTAATTGCTTTTCACTCATAACTCTAATCAGTTATAACATTAATTCTAAATCTTCTACCAAAAGTTTTCTTATATGCATCTGATATTTTTTTAACATTCTTGTACAAGTATTATCTGGTACCATACTTTTTATAAATATTTTCTTATAGGAGCCTTACAACTGCCCAAACAACAATAATCCTCTTATTGTGGGAGAATAAACTGAGGTTTCAGGGGAAGGCACTCAGCATTTTATGTATCTATATGTGGGTTTGTTTTTTGGGGAGGGCGGGGGGTAATCTCATCATATATACAGGGAGAACACTTGAGTAGAGAAAATTCAAACAGGAATCATCCTTAAAGACTGTAACAAAAGATAGCACTTAAGGTATATGCATCTGGCCTACAGCTACAAAAATGGAATTCTGTTTGCTGTTATCTAAAGTGCTACTGCGATAACGTATACAAAGACATTCAAATACATCTTGAAAAAACCAGGATGGTCTAAATACCAACATTAAGAGGAGTGCCAACATTAGCAGATAGGATAAACCCGTAGGATTCAAAGGCTTTCTGGAAGAAACTTCCAGACTTGGCAGAATTTATTGAAATGAGGGATGCCTGGTTTCTACATTAATGTTAGCCACCAGGCCGGCCACCTGTTCCTCTTCCAACCAACCACGGAAAGGCTTTGGTGGAAGAAAGAGTTGTTTCTCTCCAGAAGTTGGCATGGGTTAGTGAAGCGGCTGCTTTACTAGTAACCTATACTGTGACAGAATGATGCAAAGAGGATTTTAAGTATATCATATCAAAAAAGGAGAAACATTTACACCCTCAAAAGGAGGCCTGAAGGGGTGCTGCCTATCTGTCTAGCACACTAAGCTCAAATGAGGACAAACACTCCTTCGAACAGCAATACATCCAAGTGGAGAGGGAGAAAAGTCACCAAGAACGACGATGGTCCTACCCTTTCTTGAGCCAATGGTGGAGCCACCAAAGGGTGCCCTATGTCTACTTGGGGATACTAAGTAGGAAATTGTCCCTGAAAAGACACACGACGTTTCCTTTGTGTGATCTGGTGACTAGGAGGAAGGAACGTGTCACCAGGCTGAGTGCTGTATCCGCACGTTCCTGCTACTTCAGAAGGTGGCGGAGATGCCGGCTGTGCAGACAGCTTAGCGTTTCAGTCAAAACACCAAACGCTCGCTCCTGCCATGAGGTGCTGCAGCCGGACCATTAAAAAGTCATGAGAGGAAAAGCTCTATGGTGAACAGTTGATCGTGTTTTCAAAACCAGAACAAAGAATATCCTGGCTTATTCCTGCATGTTTATTTGAGCACTGCTGTGTGGCATGTCCTGCACATCAGAGAAACCATTTAAATATTAAATGTCCTGAGCCAGCAGGCTGTCTGCAGAACACGGCCTTCACACTTCTTATGCGGGAGAAAAAAGGGCCAACAGTACCTTTTTGGCTGAGTGTATTCCTTGGATGTGTTTGATCCCTGGAGGAATAGCCGGGTGCATGTGGGGGACCACCGGCGAGTGCTGCGGCTGCTGAAGGGTCCCCTTGGTCAGTGTGACCTTCCGGACAGGCTGCTGCCTCCCTTCCGCAGGTGGAGGAAGCCGCTGGGAATGGCCTTCCGGGTGGAAAAAGCCGTCACTCTCTCCTCCCTGCAGAAAGTAACCAGGCATCGTGCTGTTTAGTGAACTGCTCACACAAATAGAGATCAGGGTGTCAACCGCAGAGATGACCGAGGAAACACAATTTCTAACAAGCATATAACCAGGCTGATCTTTCATCGGTGCCAGTGAGGAAGCTCCCCCAGTGGCAGTGCTCGGGTTTTAACACCGAGTCCCCGTGAAGCAGTGGCGAAGCCTCAGCTCGTGGCCCAACGGTGGCTCAGAGCCAGCTGTCTCTAGGGCAGTGGGAAGGGGCTCCTATAAGGGTTACTAGTGAGGAGCCGGTCTGGGGCAAGACTACATGGTCCTGCAGTGTCACGGCAGGTCAGAATTGACGGACAGCACCCAGCAACATACCCAGCCTTCATAAGCACATTTCTATTATTAGAAAACACTCAGATCTCCATGTATTCCTTCACCAAGTCTTACTGTGTCCATTTTAAGAGGCCTATGATAAAAACAAAAGAGAACCGTCTTTTGGAGTCCACAATCAATTTTAATTTTCCAGAGCATTCTTGCTGCACTCTGACTTTGAAACAGTGTCGCTCTACAACTTTTCACCCTCACATCTCATAGGAGTGGGGGAACCTGTACCTGCCCCCTTGCTCTGTTCACCTGGAAGGGCTGCGGGTCAGTCACCAGGGGGGAGCAAGGAAAGTGAGCAAGCAGCACCGTTCTGCACGTCGCCAGAGACTGACTTTCTGTGGCTATCAACAGTCACAGGGGTTGAAGAACAGTCCAACACCACTGGCCAGGAGGGCCCTGCTCTTTACCACGAGGGCCAGGACCAACCATGAAGGGACCCAATGTCAAGGAAGAGAAGCATCTATTCTATTTGGAGCTGTAAGAATTTTAGAAATACCTTCCACTAACCTTTTAAAGTTTTTTACCAATGGTCTGCCCTTAACAGAACCTAATCAGTTTAGAAGCAGCTATACATGCCAGCAACAGTGCAATGCCATGGGGTGAGATGGCTGAGGTCAGCTATGTCCAGCGTTAAACACAGAACCCTTCCAAAAGCACAGCTGGAGGGAGGTAAAGAGTAAGTGGACAATAAGTGTAAATGGTATCATCGTAGTAAGAATGGATGCTGTGACGTGAAAAATAACACCCTGCCATTTAGTAGCACAGTGCCTTATGCTGCATAAACAGGATTACAGTCAGTTACTGCTTAGTAAATCGTCCACACACAGGCTGTTGGGCGATGTCAGCCTTTCCCACGAGAACTTGGTAAGTCAGCTCAGCAGAAGTCTGTGTGGTTTATGTCTTCCCCTTACCTAGATTGCCCACAGTAAAGGGAGCCTAAGAAAGCAGGAGATGCTGGAAAATGTTGCCATGGAAAGAGACTTCTGGCTACAGTAGTAGGAAGAGGCCAGTCAACGTCACCTCCTTGCCACCAGGACAAATGCAAAAAGCCAGAAAACTTAGAGAAAACAACCATTATAAGCTTCTGAAAATCGACTCCAAGGAAACAACTAATCGAGATGAATTTCTTCATAAAATGTGGGGGCAGTGTTAGCTGTGGCCTTGCTGACAAGGCTACTGTTTTATCACTGCTGACTGGGGTGAACACTCAGAGGACGAGGGCTCTCTCTGGTGCTGAGATGTGTGAGTGCAAGCAGCCAACTTGGTGGACAAGGAAGGGGAAAGCCCAATGATCCTGTGTGGGGAGCCCAATGATCCTGTGTGGGGACACATAGCAAACGGCCAGCTATTTAAACGCTTGACACAAGGCTGCTTTGCAAGAGGGTTGGACAGACCGTAGAAGGCACAGTGGACCTAAGAATTGACTGAACTTGGGATGCACTTTTCAGTGCACACACAGATCCACTTACTGGCTAACCACTAAACTGTGCAAATAAGAATCAATTCTTGAGAAGCTAGGGCATAATAAAAGGAATTTTAAATCAACAAAAAAAATCATTTTGAATGGAACCAAAATAAAAATACAGCTCATTCAAATTTAGGAGATGATGTAAAAACTGTGCTTATAAGGAAATAAACAGCATTAAACCTTTTATAAGAAAAGAAGGTGACCAGAAAAGAATAGGGCCTTACACCTAAAGTATGCAGGAAGAAGGGGCTCATAACTAGCACAGAACAGTATGATGGCACAGCACACAAACAATAGAGAAAAAGGGAAATTGCTATTCTGGGACCAACAAAATTGTTTACACTAACCCCCCCCAAAAATAGTCCTTGGGTTAGACTAAACCCCAGAAAAAGACACAAATTACCAAAGTCAGGAATGAAAACGAGAGCAACACATGGACCTTATAGAAAGTCAAAGGAATATTCTTAAGAAAGTTAAAGAAATTAAGAGAACTTACGAGAAATGGACACATTCCAAAACGGACTCAAGAAGAAACATCTGATTCAACAACTAAGAAGTAAAGGCACCGAATGAATCATTTAAAAACTTCTCACAAAGAAAAGCCCAAGTCCAAATGGCTTCACATGTGAATTCTGTAAGCTATGTAAGACATACTTTCAATCTTTCATAATCTGGCAGAAAAGAAGAGGAATGAAGAATATGCCCATTTATTTTTGAGCTAGTATTACTGATACAAGAAACATCAAACAAAAACAAATGAAAACGACAAAACAACAGCCATCATCGGAATTTAAACAGAAAAATAATTAACAAAATATTAGTAAGTTGAATCCACAAAATGGAAAACGAAGCATATGTCATGGTCAAGTATTTTTCGCAGAAATGCAAGGTTGATTAATATTTGAAAACCAGCCAATGAAATAAACTATATTGTTAGTACAAAGGGCATGATCACTTCAAAGGATGCATTTAAAGAAATCACCTAATAAAGTCTAGGAATGATTAAAACTCAACAAAGAAGAGGTAGGAGTGAATTCATCAAAGGGCATCTAAAATACCCCTTAAGGGTCAAAAGCTGGCGCTTCCCCCTCAGGACCACTTCTACTCAAAACCATGCTGGGTCAGCTCAGCCCTGCCCCATCAGAAACGCCTGTGGGGCTTCTGAAGGTCAGTGACGGCTGCCTTTGCGCTCTGGAGAGTGCATGAGAAACTCGAGCTGAGGCCCCGACAGCAAGGACTTTAAAGGCCTTGAGGTGGTGCTGTTGTAGAGCTAGCACTGTGAACTTCCCCAGCCGGTGACTTCATCATTTCTCTTTATTGTCCTAAATGAACTGATCTTGACGGAAGTCACTGAGAGAAAACTTCCAAATGAAAACGGAAGCATGCGGAAAAGGCTGATGATTGTATAATGATTATTATATAACGTCGTTCTTTATAAACTGAACTATTGAATTGTATGAAATGTTAATTATAGCTCAATAAAACTGTATCTTCAAGAAAAAGAAAGAGAAGGCGGCCATTTGGAAGATCCACATAATTATGAAGCCTGACATGCTGGTTTATGCTTCTTAAACCACCCTCCTAGTCCTTTCTCAGGGCAGGCCTACAGTGAGCACACAAGTTTCCCAAGTGTTTATTCTTTAAAAAGCTATGATCCTCTTACTTTCACATAGAAATTTCTTTGCTAGGAAATGTAAAGCTTCATATATACAGATAACAATACATACTACATGTCATCTTTACTAGTGATTCATCATATAACTTACCTAAGATCCTATCGACAGTATGCCTCCCAACAGTGCAGTGTATGAGGTTGGGTAGAAGTGGCATTAGAGACTTAAATTCTCCACAAGAGTTTAGCTATAAAACAATCTACTAGTTGTGATTCTTCAACTTCTGTCCTTTTCACTAAAGGGGATAAGCATATAGACCATAAAGGTATGCTCTCACTTCTTTTACAGAGGATTTGAATGGGCTACAAAGGGATGATAGTATGCTAGGTACAGCCACCAACAATCAGTATAGACATCCTTACTATAGGTTACCATAAAAATAGAAGGTCACCTGTCAGTCTAGCAGTACTGCCATTAAACACTAGCTCAATGCCGCGGAATCGATGCTGAGTCACGGCCGACTCTGGAGGACAGGGTAGAAGTGCTCCTGTGAGTCTGCGATGACAATGCTTTATGGGAGTAGGAAGCCCCATCCTTCTCCTGCATAACACTACTGGCATGAGAACAGACACAGGCAGCCCCAAGGTTACAGATCAGACTCCTTCCTGTGTCTTTCACATTTTGGAAGTGAACACATTCCCATTCAGCTTTACTTTAGGGGAAGCACGGGTTCAAGACTTTTTCAATAACCTAAAAGTTACCTATGCAGTAAGTGATGGTACCTGTGATGAAGACATCTTTGTGACTAGGGGGATGGTTCAAGGAGCCCTGGAGGCACTTGGGGCTAGGCACACACTTCAGATGCACCAGTTGGTCTACGGGTGGTGGGAGAGCATATGTCTGTTCCTGTACTGCGTTTGTTGTTTTTTAAGTTTTAGAATCATCATCACAATGTATTTTAGAACATTATCTTCATTCTCAAAGATGGCAGCAGAGCTCACTGCTTTGAATGTGCCACTCTCCACTTTCCTGTCAGTAAGCCAGCGCCTTAGGACTCTAAAACAAATGCTCACTGTCTCTCTCCCAGGTAGCTTCTGCAGAACTTAGTGGCCCAGAATCTTTCCTGTTCTCATTACCATGATGAACACCTAAACTGCAGAAGTTCCTGTCTGTTCCTGGTTCACTTTGTCGCCATGACAGGAAAGGGGAAGTGAGAGTTCTAAATTAGAGCTTCATAATCTGGGAATGGCCTTCATTAGATAAAACAGAATAGATTATCAGATAATACATTTGGCCTGAAAAGAATGATCAATGCATATAAAACAATAGCCAGCAGTACTGCACATTCTGGTGATTTACCTGATTTTCTTTAGCTTTCCAGGGCGAAAAGCAAACTAACCTAGATCAGGGTTTCCCAAAGAGCTGGGGGTAAGGGTGGAGCCTAGCCTGTCAAGCAGGTCATAGCCAATAATACCTCTGTGTGGGCATGGCCTGAGGATTCTGGGAACACCTGTCTTCCGACCTGGAGGCGGGACACAAACACACACTTCTCCCCCTCCACCCCCTTTGTGTTCCTCCTGACAAGTCACACTGAGCTAAGCTGATGGAGCCAGAGCCCTGGAGCTGGAGGAGCGACATGAAGAGTCAAGCAAGTGCTGAGATGCTTCCACTGCCACTGGATCCACAAGACTTTCCACCCACTGGCCTGTGACCTTCCTGCATTCGGTGTTGTTGCATGTGCTGCGTGAATCTGAAGAATTTACAGACTGGTATTGGACCTATGAGCTAATATCGGACTTAAGGACTTGATCCTAACTGGGCTGGGATGTTTACACAATACTTAGTTGTTCTTTATATAAAGCTCTTCCTTATACATGAGTGTCTATTTGTTTCAATAGTCAACCTGGTCTAATACCAGAAGCCCTCTGGTATATATGCTTGCGTGATAAGTAATACCAATAGGTTAACTTGATGGCAGTGAGTCCCAGTCCTGGTAATGACCAAATGATTTTTAAAGCAGAAACTGTGAATTATTTAGTTATTCAATATATACCCCAAATAATAAAAATTATCGTAGTTGCTTTGGTTGATGATTTTGCTGTGAGGTGCCCTCACGTGGGTTCTGACTCCAAGTGACTTCAAGTCCAACAGAATCGAGTGCTGCCCAATGCTGTGCCATCCTCAGAATCATGATATTTATGCCCTTGCGGCAGCCACTGTGACAATTCATCTCCTTGATGTTCTTCCTCTTTTTGGCTGACCTCCTACTTTCCCAAGCACATCCTTTTCCAGGGCCTGGTCTTGCCTGGTAACATGCCCAAAGTAGATGAGACAAAATTTCATCGTGTTTGCTACTAAGAAACACTGTGGCTGTACTTCTTCTAAGACATACTTATTTGTTCTTCTGACAAGGTCTATGGTACTTTCCTTACTCTTTGCCAACACCACACTGGTAATTCGAATGCAAAAATTTCCCCAAGGCCTCACTTATTCACTGTGTTAGTCTAGGCTAATTATAGAAACAAATTTATAGACACTCATGTATCTATAAATCATGTATCACTGGCATGGCTGAATCTCATGTGGCTTCTCCAATTCTAAGACTCTGGCTGCCATCAGCTATAGTTTGTCTTCAGGAACATGAAACGGAGAGATATGTTCCATCTCCAGTGAGGAAGACAGGAATTCCCAGAATCCTCAGGAAAAGGTCATGCCCACACAGAGGCCTCACTGGCTATGACCAGACTGACAAGCTAGACTCTACCCCTGTGCAAGTTGAAAGATTATATAATTGCCACACTGTTCAACTTTCACTTGAATCTGAGGTGACTGAAAATGACACAGCTTGGGTCAAGCATGCCTTTGGTCACCAAGTGACATCCTTGCTCCTCAATGCTTCAACATTCTAAAAAAGTCTTAACCTGACCTAAGCAACACGTCATTTGATTTCTTGACTGCTGTTTCCATGAGCACTGATTGGGGATCCAAGCAAAACTAAATCCTGACACTGTCAATCTTTTCATTTATCATGATGTTGTCTACTGGGCCAGTTAGATTTTGGTTTTCTTTACACTGAGTTGTAATCCATGCTGAAAGTTACAGTCCTTAATCTCCCTCAGTAAATGCTGATACTTGCAACTATCGTGTTTACCAGAATGGAAACTCCCTGAAATCACAATTCACCAGTGTCCTCATTAAGAGAGGACAGTTTAGCATCAACATATTCAAATCAAAATATTTGAATTAATGAAGGAACACAAAAGTAGGATGATTCACAGATGAATATGATCGCTAGTGTCCCCGAAACCCAAATGGGCATTTTACTCTGTTCTGCAGGGTCACAGAGAATTGGAATCGATTTGATGACAGTAATTTGTTTTGGGGTTTTATATTTCAGTTATGTAATAAAACCTTATAAAAACTCAAGTTTCTCAGGATCTTCATCATCAAAAGGATTTTCAAAAAGAGTTGAAGCAAAAGATATGAGCTATCATTCAATTAAATTGACCATGCATTTTAATTAAATGCAGTTACTAGAATGCTATGCCATGCACTTCCCTGAAAATCATCCTGACACTCCCAACTTACTCAAATACATGTAACGTTTATTTTGTTTTTTTTTAAAAAAAACCTTTTCTTTAAATTGAGACATTATTATCTTTCAAATGAGCACAATTCTAGGGAGAAAGCCTTAACTATGGAGTGATTCTAGTTCACACAAAGAACTAGACTAGCAGGTTGTGTGCACTGTACATATATGCTCACACATATACAAGTGAAAGAATTGATTTGAAACCAAACGGAATCTACCCATTCAAAAGGTTTCCTATATCCTGTGATCATAGCAGTTGTACGCCGAACGTAATCGTACAATTATTACTATGAACTACGCAAAATTTAAAATACCATCAGTTCAAATAAATTAGTAATTTTAACAACCTGTCATCTTAATGTATGCAAGTAACTGGTGGTCTGTAAATGGCAGGCTAAGTTCCATTTATAAAAAAAGTTCACTTTGAAAGTGAATTTCTCAAGAGCTATACAGTATATTATTTTAACTCCTCACAAGACACAGTGTCTTAAATACTATTCTAATTATCTTCCCCTCCTTCCAAAATAAACAAGAAATTCTGCCCATTTTAAACCAAACTAGACACATTTTGGTGTTTCCCCCATAAGCGCCTATTTTCTAACAGACAATTTTTTAAAAGTTTCTCAGGTACTTATTTGGGTTACTATCTGCAGCACAACACTTAGAGAAGAGCCCCTGTGGTACTACCGGGTGAAGTGCCTGACTTCTCACCGAGAGGTGGGTGGTTCAAATCGAGCAGCCGCTCCCTGGGAGAAAGATGTAGCAGTTGGCGTCTGCAGGGGTACATTAGAAACCCTTTGAAGCAACTCTACGCTGCCCCAAATTGGGTTGCTGGGAGTTTGGTTTGGGTTTAAACTTAGAGAATACTTTTTATCAGCTTAAACATTACAAAATGTTTTGTTGCCACCAACATATAGCAGGGCAAATTTATTTATAAGGAATGGCTTAAATGTATAGATAAAAATGGCCATTGATACTGTCAGGGCTTCTTGCCATTTGACAGATCAAATCTTATTTTCATTCTTAAACCTCATGAAGAAGAGATATCACTGACTCGCATTCACTAGTGAGCAAATTGATTAATCCCTCTCTATAGAAATCTCAACTCTTGATTATACCTATCAGACGTTAAGCAGCATTATTCTAGAGTGACAACACTTGACAAATTCCCCAACCATTTTTCTCAGCCATTGTGGCCCTGCTAGCTTGTATTAACCCTGATGAAAAATTAATTTTCCTTATCTTCTTCTAAACCCTAAAACCCAAATCCGCCAAACTGGCAACTCTTTCTGTAAAGGTATTATGAAAACCTCTAAAAGATTAATTGCATGTCTTCAGGTGACATTAAATTAATTTCTGTACTCATGACAGACATTTGATACTCCTTACTGAGAAGACAGATAACATTGTCAGGGTACACAGAAGGACAGTGGTGTAGTGTCCCAGGGCAGCCTCTTATGAATTCTCCCTTTGATAAGGCCATACTTCACTGTCACTGGCAATGTTACTGATCTCACAGCACACAGACCTCAATGAACATTGACTACAACAATGAGGGCTCGATCCCAGTAATCTTTCTAAAGTTAATTCAAAATCTGGACAATAAATGATGTTATATATGCTTTTAGTTTCTAAATATATTTAAAGGCTCTATTTTTTTTCCTTTAGTGACTATTATATCAAAAAAGAAAAAGGAAACAAGCTATCATTGGTTTCCCAGTTCCTAGATCAACTCATTAATTAAATTACGGCAATATCACATGAGGTAGAACACCACATATGCAATGTTCCATGTATGCTCTGCAAGCAATTATCCTTACACACTGGAACACATGCAAACAATGTCGATCAAAAATGCTTCTTACATAATTCTGGTCAGTCTACACTTAGGATTAAAACAAAATCCCTAACAAACCAGAGTGGGCAGACCTCAAAACTGCCTGTTCCTTGGGCTGCACACAGTTAAAGGACTCTATTCCATACGTTTGAATTTATTGTGTGGTTCATAAAATGACACTTGTTCACCTGGTCTCTCTACCAACAATCTACCTTTTTGAGATGAGTTAGTCTTGGGGCAATCATTAAAACTATCACTAATTTGCCTTTGGAGAAAGAAACTAAAGCCCTTTGCTTCTTGGAGACCTGATAAGGTCAGGAATTTCATTCCTATATTATCAATTTCAGCAGGAAAGGACCACTAAAAGTGGTCCTTTGGACCTTTGGACTAGTTATATACCACCTTTCAACTCCAGTTGGGGTGAAAGCTGATTCTCCCCAAAAGGGATGAATCTCTTGGCTCTAACAAGGCATGCGTTCCTCCCGGTCCTGTAAGAAGCAGTCCTCTGTAGCATGGGGCAGTTTCTAAGGCAGGCAAGGAGGCTCCAATTCTCCATACACTGTAGACAGTTAGGAGAAGGATTCTATCGAAGCCACTGGAGAAAGCAGGCTTCTAATCTCCTAGGAAGGGCAGGCTCATGCAGCCTGACGACAAATAACAGGTCACTCACTCTCCCATCTCATGTAAAGTAATCGCATATAAGTGAATATAGAAATTCCTATGTGTTAAAACTGATTTTTACCTTCCTAGTAAATGACCTATTTTGCCCAAATGTGGAGGCCACCTTTGTGATTATCTAAAAAGTAACTTCTTAAGGAAATTATCAAACTGACCACTAAAACACTTTAAAAACATACTGATGTACAAATTTCTCCTCTGGACAGAAAATTCTAGAGTATAGATCTTATCAAGTAAGTGATTCATCAGGATTACCCACGCCCCATTTTCTTTCCTCTGTTCTGCTATTTGCCTTGTGGCTATTCTACTACTCATCAGCACCTGTCACAAGAAAAAGACCAGGAAACAAAGGAAGTCAAATCCCAATTAGCTAAAGGCACAACTCTGCTCCAGAAAGGGGGTGGACGGGAAGAGAACAAGGGGAAGCTACTAGCTCTCCCCTTCTTTTAGGTATCTGCCATCACACGGTCTGCCTGCCTGCCTCCCTTCTCCTCCTGCCTTCCTTCCTTCCTGTACCTCAGCAGCATGTTACCCTTGGCTCCTTTTCCTCGTGATTCTTGCCTACACAGGCAGCTTTGGAAACCTTACTTTTTAATCACTTCCATTTACAATCTAGCAGACAGAGATCTTTCCCGTGCTCCTACTTATCTGCTCACATGCACTGCCAATGTATCAGTAAGAGTCATAGATAGATGCCCAAGACCTCGACAGCTTATCTCAAATTCACCCAAATAAGACCCACACTGGTTATACAGTGGTCTTCGCCCATGACTCACAGATTTATGATATAAATATTTCCTGTCACAAATTACAAAAGCAGCAAAACAGGATGCACACGGAATTTGTAATGGAAAAAAGTTAAACATTTGGGACAAATATGCTAAGTTGTTGTGTGAAAATTTTTTTTTAAATAATCAGTGATTTTTTTTTGCGGAGGAGGGGGGGCATCACTGCCCCCTGGTAGTGGGAGTAGGAGGCCTGGCCTTGCTCCTGGAGAGTGCTGCTGGATTTGAACCTCCAACCGAGTGGGCTGCAGTCCTGCACACAACCACTACACCACCGGGGCTCAGCCCCATCAGTTTTGTTTTATAATAATAACATAAGTAAATATCTCAATATAACTATTAATTTGTTACTTTTGCTTTTCCCCCAATTTTTCTTACTGGGATCACCTGAATATCTACAATAAACAACTACTATTTTAATAATCAGAAGTACTCTGGGGAGGAAACATTTAGGTGTTGCTAACATCTCTACTCCCTTGCTACTTCAATTAAAGACAAAGAAACACAAACAATAAGCCGTGTCAACATTTTAAAAAGTTTACTTACTTTTCTCACTTAGTTTAACAAATACTTCTTAAATAATTAAAATATACTTGAAACGGATCTAAACTGACACCTAAGACCAAGTAACACAGAGAGTAGCCAGCAGGTGGTGCTGTCAGATGCCGTGCAGTGAGTTCCAACTCCGAAAACCTCAGTGGCTACACCAAGGTATTACAGGCAGCGGATGAAGGCAGACAAGGATGCCAGCAATGAAGGGAGAAACCATAGAGTTCTGCATATGGATACAGTCAGGGAAATGGCCCAGGAGGCACCCTTGGCTGAATCTTAAGTATCAAGTAAAATTTACCAGTGAGACAGAGACATAAAGCAGTATGGAACATCTGGGAGGGAAGGTCACAAATTATCACCTTGCATTTCTTGCTTAAGGATTTTGATGATTTCTCAGACCAGTATTCTAAAGATTATAATGACTTTAGAAACTTACGGACGAATAGTTTTGTCTGTCTCTAATTTAAACCTTAGTTATTGTGAACCTGAAACGACAACATGTACACATGCTCATCTGTCAGTAACCACAGGGGATTGGTTCCAGTAGCCAGCACACCCCTGCCCTTCCCGCCACACCCTACCAACAAAATCTCCTGGTGCTAAAGTCCCTAAGTAAAAGGGCACAATGTGTACATATAACCTGTGTACATCTTCCCATCATGTCCCGATCTTTTACTATCTAAAGCAATGTGAATAGTATCAGAAACAGTGTTTTAAGCTTCCTCCCAGCCTAACTTGATGGGGATGTTGTCACCACGCAGGGGCTCCGATGGGGCACTTTTTCCCCACTCCCACAGAAA
Organism: Nesogale talazaci; assembly: GCA_004026705.1. NCBI lineage: Eukaryota > Metazoa > Chordata > Mammalia > Afrosoricida > Tenrecidae > Nesogale > Nesogale talazaci. The sequence continues at coordinate 45,604 of PVJH01007026.1, read as the reverse complement.
CAGACAGGTGCACATGACACATGCTGAAAACTAATGACACAGCAAACAAACAATGCTCCAACCAGCTTTGAATTGCGGCTCTAGAAATGGTAGGAGGCTGTCCAGGGATGTTCCCTTTTAAGTGCAGATTCAGCAGAGAACTCCATGGAGGACAAACTCAAGGAGGGAATGACTATAAAGAATATAATTAATGCAGCTAATAAAATATGAATGTGGGGTGTGCACTATGTCAATAGTAGTGTAGCAATATTAAATCTCCTATCATCTGATAACTGTGGTTTTGTAAGCGATTATCTGTGTTCTGAAGTAATATAACATGCTGTCTCTAACCTCCTCCCAAATGGTAAGGGAGGATGGGAGGGAATGTAAAACGACAAAAGCAGAGAGCAAAATATGTTAGAATGCAAACAAGTGATGTAACGTATATACAACTCAATTTCTCTTAATATAAATATGGGGACATAAGACTTCCCCACCTCCCTCCATCCATCTCTACAAAAATTACCAAGCATGTTTATATCACCTCTTCTACCAACTGTCTAAAAAAGCATCTGGGAATAAGGTTGAGTGGGTATGGAAGCAAAATATTTGTAGATAGGTAGCTAGAGCTTTTTATTTTTTACTCTACAATTGCAATTTCACTTCAAAAGGAAGATCACACAAATAAACTGGGGACTGATTCAAGCAGCATTGACAGTCTTTTGAAAATAAAATAGAGGAGCTATCAAACCTGGACAGATGGTTTTCCTGCTGCAGGCGGCACTCTGCTTTTGTTTCATTTCTGTGTGGCCAAGAGAACAAAGTACTATGTACTTAATTTGCTGCCAAATTCTCAAAATTCTCATTATTTTGATTAGAATACCTGAATTGTTTTTTTTAAAGAATCTCTTAATAAACCACTTTAAGTAAACATCTTTTTCCATCAGTTCCTCTAAAAGGGAAGGGTCATAGTACTTCCTGTGCTCAGAGCCTGCATTGACCAACACTTTCCAAGGGTAAGAAGGGTTCCCGGGCACTGCCTGACTTCTTCGGACCTCGTTAGGGGACAAACACAAGCAATGCATTACATTGGCTGCCACGGAGTCATGATGACCACACAGGACAGGGTAGAATTGCCTTGGTTACTGCTCTTCCTGCTGTGGCGCGGCTGGAGGTTTGAACTTTCTGGCCTTGCAGTTAGTGCAACATGTAAATGCGATATCGCCAGGAGAAAGGAGACTTAAATTCAGCACCAGCCCAAGGCTGATCCCCATGAGGCAGAAGTCAGACACGCTTCTACCCTCCAAACTCCTTTACCAACTCTCCCTCTCATGGCACTCTCTGCCTATTTGCTGGATTCAATTAGCAATCCCAGTGCCCACACAGAACTTATAGCCCACACGAAGAATTGGGGTGGGGGTGGGGGTGTCATTTGGAAAGTCAACAGGTTACAATTCAGGATCAAAACTGCTCAGTGTACAGCACTTTCTTCTGGGCAACAGGCACACTTCTCTCTGGTCCTCCACCTTTTAGCCATGCAGCCCCACTGCCCTCTGCCTTGCTGGGTCAAAGGTACAAAGAGTACCTTCAGCGCTGTCAATAAATGCCCAAAGGGCATCCCACTCAGCCAAAAGTCCCCTGGTCCCAAGGCACTAGGTTCTACAGGTCAGCTAACCTACCCCCACCCCCACCGCTAAGATTAAGTGCCTAGAGCCATTCCACAGTTGAGTCTTCTGCCCAAAGGCCTTCTTGCTCTGGGGACCAGGAAGGCCACAGCAGCTCAATTCAGTGCCATTGATGATGGTCTGTGCCACTTCTCTTTGTGTCACAGCTGCCTCCTGCATTGAGGTGTTCAGCATGCAAGCTCATCTCTGTGCCCACAAGGGATGTGCTCCATTCCAGGCTCTTCTTTCTTGTTGACAGGGAGACCACCCATTTCTGCTTCTGAGGTCAGGCTTATATTCTGTGCAGCAGGAATAGTGAAACTGACCAAATTCCTCATTAGAGTTCCAAATTTTTACTACCACAACCCTTTGGCAACTAATCACTCACAGTTGAAATTCCTATAATCATATGAGCATCTTCCTTGACTCATTCTTACCCGGACTCAACGGAAAGAGAACACATACCCAGCCTGCACGATCTCACCCAGTAGTTAGGTGAGAGTCCCAAAGATTATGGCTGGAAGAGTCACATCAAGGAAGTTACAACGTGTAGTCCTTACAATTCTGTGGAGACATTACCCTCATTTCATGCTGAAAAGGAGGTTCAATCAGGCCAAACCACCAAGTTACAAATACAGAAAATGAAAACCAAGGTATAAGTACTTGAAAGATGCCATCTCCCCTCATCTAGACGACAGAAGCTGAAGACTCAAGGCTGTCAAGCCATTTCCATGGTGTGTGCTTGCTCTCGTTTCTTTTTCTTGAGCTTTATCACAAATAGCTGGAGGGAATGATAGAAAGCTTACACCATGAAGTGAAGAAATGCCATGGGCCCAGATCTGAGCCCCTCAAGCATCAGTGGGGAGAATCCAACTCGACATCAGTAATTGCCAATTGCCACCAGGCAGAGGTCAGGAAGGTCTCCATCCCTTAGTCTTCTTTTTTCTGGCGCCAACTGTTCCTCCCATGACCCGTTACATCTTTGCTGGCTTCAATAATCCATTGCAATGTTTACACAGAACTCCCACCCCCACCCCCAAAGACTCACAATTAATGAGGTCTATTAGGGAAAGTAACATGACCCATGTCAGGATCAAAAAACATTAAGGGTCCAGGCTTTGGTCCACAGCAGGCCTATCTTTCATTGGTGGAGAGTCTCTCTCTAGGCCATGTTCTGTAAGCAGGCAAGCCTGCAGCTTTGCCTCATGGTCTCACTGCAGCCCCTTGTACCTCTGCTGCCTCTACTGCTTTGACAGGGATCTTGCGGGCACTCTGAGGGTGCTTCCTCTCTGGACAGCCTGGAGATTTCCCAGGTCTGCTTCTAAGATGATCCTCTTATACCCAGGGAATGGCAAAAAAGACTAACCGGATTTAAGACTGCTACACATCTAACTCACAATTTCACAACACAACTAAACAACTATTTTATAGGTTTATATTCACTCTATTACAAGATGTAAAAAAAAATTACGTAGAATAGCTTTAAATAAAATGAGCAAATCGAGAACCTATATGCTCATTAATTAATCACTCCATCACATATAATTCTTTTTAAAAACTACCTGTATAAATAATATTGTGTGGCTCATAAAAAATCAGAAGCAATACCTGCTAACATTTATAAGCACCTTCACTGTGCCTTTTTTCAGATCACTTAACAAATTTAGATACTAAAACGTTGGGGGAAAACTAATCATCAAAGAGAGTGATTAGCATCCCAACAAAAGGTCTCTTTGAATCTCATATCCTTACCATTCCCCATCCACCCAGTCATATTAGAGGATATACTGACAGCAAATAGAAGGCTACAGCTATTCTTTTAGCAGGCTAGGAGTTGGCAGGTAACTCTCATGGTACCAGTTTACTCCACACAGGTTCCAGAACTGTTTCTCCTAACCAACCGTGGGGCTTCAAACTTCTCAAGAGACACTATCAATCAACAGGGATTGATAAATTACCCTTACTCTAAATTTATAAAATATACATTTTATGATCATCATAAATTTTCTGAATCAACATCAATGATAGCACGTTTTTATAGGAAACAAAATACAATCTCCGCCCCCCCCCCCAATACAATCTTTAATGAAGAAAAAACATTCTAGAAAAAAGCAACATCAAAAGTAACTAACTGGGAAAACAACAACCAAGAGCTCAGAGTCCATAATTAACCCTAGGCTAAGCAACCTACCTCTGCCACTTACTAGTTGTGTGACCTTGGCTTCCTAAAGTAATTTCACTAAGACTCAACTTATTCATATGTAACGCTTGAAGAACACTAACCTCATAAAGATGATGTGAAGATTACATGGCAAAATCTGAAAAGCAATTGGTACAGGCTACACATCTGACAGCTAGTAGCTAATGCTATCATTTATCTTAAAATCAGAGAATTTCTACAAGGGACCTAGGAGCACCCTAACAAGAAAATGGACATTCATAAGATGCTGTTTGGGTGCTAGAAGGTTTCATTTATTTACTCTTTTAAGCAGCCTTACTATGTCATTTCTAGATGAGAAACCGAGATGCAAAGAAATCGTTTGCATCTTGTGCAGGGCCCAAGATGAAACTTAACAGACTTTCATGCACACATGGGCCTGTCTTTCAGAATCTAAAACCATGCTGTTTCACTAGATCATTCTATTGCGTGCAAATGTAATCTCTATTCTAGAATGGTGAATTTCTATATCCCATGAAAAGAAACTTTGGAATGGACCATAAAAACTCCCCAACCCACCCCCCGCCAAGGTATGGTGCCAGCAATAAATCCTTGACCAAAGCAGGGACTCGCTTTCCAAGCCTCAAGCCAAGATAATAAGCCTCGTAATCTGATCCTATAAGAAATAATACCAAGAAATTATTTTTATAAATTTGGGGGAAATGTTTCCTAAGTCTGTAACACATTAGTTGTAGCCAAGAAGAATATAAAACGACTAGAAGTCCTCTCACAATAAAGAAGGTGAATCAAAACAAACTTAAAAAAAAAAAAGACAGAAAAATGTATCGAGACTCCTTTGACAAGGCCTTTTCCCAATCCAAACCTAAGGTACTGTATAGTAACTAACTCAATGTGGGGAATTTAAAAGGAGAGTAAGAACTCTTTCTCTTTACAGTTGCTTCACAGGTGCAGGGGGCTGGACTCCTAGCAGCCCCAGGTTTGCCAAGTGCTCAGCAGCTTCAAAGGAGTCTAGGACGGATTTTTAAGTAGACTGCTAGCTTTCTCTCTCAGTGCCCCCCTCTATAAGCTTTTAAGTACCTGTATCTACAGAAAATGAATGATGGTTAAGCATACTACCTGGAAGGCTAGTGTATCTGGAGATAGTTTCACATGTCTGTTAGAGACTGGATGGTGGAATGAGGAAGCTGCTGAATGTAAGGGATAGCTTATTTAAATATTTTAGATGCAAGTCTGAGTTAGAAAAGCAAGCATTTAGGCTGCTAACTACAAAGTCAGCGTTTGAAAGCACGAGCTGCTTTGTGGGAGGAAGAAGAGGCTTTCCACTCTCACAGTTACAATCTCCAAACCTCACAGGCAACGGCGGTTCTACCCTGTCTTACAGGGAGGCTCTGAGTCGGTTTCCACTTCAGGGCAATGTGTCTGGTTTTTTGTTATCGCTGGTTAGTTTCTAAAAAAATCTCAGAAGTGGGCTGAGCCCTGGTGGTGTAAGTGGGCTGAGCCCTGGTGGTGTAAGTGGTTGAGTGCGGGAGTGCAGGACTGTGGCCCGCGGGCTTGGTGGTTCAAATCCAGCAGCGGCTCTCAGGAGCAGAGCTGGGTACCTCCCATTACCTCCAGAGGGCAATGATGCACCCCCCTCCCCACCAAAAAAATATCTCAGAAGTATAATATAAAGACTGCCAATTTTTTTTTTTTTTTTTAGGCATCACTGCCCTCAGGTGGTGGGAGTAGGAGGCCCAGCCTTTGCTCCTGTGAGTGGGAATTGAACCTCCATCCCAGTAGGCCGCAGTCCCGCGCACAACCACTACACCACCGGGGCTCAGCCCTAAGACTGCCAATTTTTATGCTAACAGAATGTAAAGAAACTGAGGGCTCATGGCAAAACTAAGGAACATGAACCAAAATTAACAAGCTTTTATTAAAAAAGTAATTTTGAAATGAAAATGAGTAAGTAGAGAGACAGTAATCCTCTCAATACCAACCCCCTGTGTCAGACCTTTAATTGGGTTACCTGGTTTAATTCTAGGGTCACAAGTTTCACATAATCTATCACTGAGCATTAATAACCACAGTAAAACAAGATATAGAATAGCCTACATCCAGATGCCACAGCAGCAGCCAGAGGCAGAAAAAAAGGTCAAAATAAATGTGAGCATACCTTAGTATTAACACAATTCTTTTCTTTTAGCACCAAAGTAAGCAGCCTTATAACTAATCACAATTGTAAATGAGTCCTCTAAAAATAGTTCTAACTCAAAAGAATAACCAAGTCCATAGAGAAAGAACTATTGTTTTAGTTTAGAGATTCCACAGATACTGATGATTTGATAAATGAAGTTTCCATCAGATGGAATTGCTGGAATAAATTCCAAGATACAAAATGTGTTATTTCACCAATACTTAAGAGGTAAACAGTAAAATCAAAAGTGATTCTAAAGCATCCAGTTGTTAGAACATGCACTTCCATTCAAAATCCACACCCCCTCTGCCATAAAACGATATAACATGATTTTGCAATACAGTGTGATACGAAACATTTTTTCACAGAAGAAAAAGGGGAAAAAATCCAGACAGTTACACTCTTTTAAAGGAATGGCATTAGTAAAAGTCTACTCTTTTTCGAGTGTAGAAATGCTATTGTACACATCGTAGTTCACCAATCTCAGTGATAAAAATCACTGGCTACTGGCTGTATAGTGAAATAGCTAAGCATAATCGTGGTCACATGTCTCCTCCACAACACTTATGACGCAGACTTAAAGTGAGGCACTGACAAATATGTTTAAAAGTGAAACTAATGTCAAAAGTAGAAACAAATGAGAGTTTGGGTTTTCATCCCAAAGTTAACAAATTCACTTAATATGATGTATATATTTCATCTGCTTAATAACATTTGAAGCCACAACAAATACATGTGAGAAAAACCAGACTTGGAGAACCAAAATTTGGGGTGTTATTGAATATGCTACATAGGAATCTTTCCACTTATACTAGTCTATCACAGTTTAACACATGAGACGGGGAGAAATCACTACATTTATAGTCTACGAATATATAAAGAACAGCAGGAACATGCAAATTAACTACTGAAATCAGCTATGTTTAACCTGGTCCAGCAGAGGGTGTAGAACCACAATCATGTGTTTTCGTCTGGATGTTTTTTTGGTTTTTTACTTGAGGTTCTACTTTGTTCGATGGACTATTGTTTGTAATTATGGGATGCTATATTTTGTATAAAAGGGCTTCAAAAAAAAGGGGGGCTTCAACGTTTGTGGGAAAAGAAATGATGTGCTATTTCCTTGAATTTTTTTAAGCTCTCTAATAATTTTTAAAAATATTCATTGCTGACTAGACCTCACTGTAAAAGCCCATATTTTACTGCTAGTCTCCTCTCTTCCACAATACAAACTGCACATCTTATGTAGGGAGTATTGTTTTAGAACACGAAATTATAGAGACCATGGCATTTGTTAAAGAATCTCCTGCCACTTACAAAGAACTACTGACTAACTCTACGACTCCGTGGTAGGCTAAGGAAGCAAATGTCTGGAAGGCCCTTCTTTACCAGGCAATCATCCAGAGTAAGGATTCAGCTGGAGTACTGTGTGTATTCAAACCACACTGGAAAACTGCAACTCGTGGGTCTTACAGAAAAGAATCTAAATGGGCACCACTCACATATAAAGCGAGAGAAAATGAAAGAGCGAGGCTTGATTTTGTTGAAAGCATGAGGTCGGATGACGCATGATTTCAACTGAAATTCTGTTCATCACTTTGCTCTCTGAGGAAGACAAGACAGGTCTCTCGAACAGTGCAGCTTCAAAGTAGGCACTCACAAGCAGGTGTACAAGCGGTCACCACGGGGATCTACTATGCCCAAGGTGCTTCACCAGATCTAAAGTGACGCACGACGAAGTGTTTGTTTTGTGGAAAAGGAAGTTTTATTTTAAAAATAGACTTGATTCTATCACAAAGTATCTACAAAATGAAGCTAAGGTCGAGGAATGGCTACTTTAGGGATGGTCGTGCTAGTCTTTCATCAAGGTTCAAAAGTTAGACCTGAGAAAATGTGGGCACGGGTGGGCGCAGTGCATTTCCCCGACCAATTTCAAGACGGTGCATGACTGTCTATGATGCTAACCGAGGGAAGCCTCATTTCCCCCTCCCTCTCTGGGAGAATGAGGCGCTCTTGCGGTGGAGAGGTTACGAACCGGGCTGCTCACTATCATGCGGCAGCTTGAAACCGTCAGCTGCTCTGACTTCGTCTCCGAGACCCACAGGGTCAGTCTACCCTGGGTTGAAGGGAGGCTACGAGTTGGAATCAACTCGGTGACCCTGAATTGGTCTGGGTGTTGGTTCTTGGAGCACTGAGCTATTGTAAGCGAAACACGAATGGGAAGAGGCACACACAAAGCACGCAAACTTACCCCGCCTGACAATTTAATCACCCTGACTTTGGAGCTGATGTGCGGCCCGTCTCCACTACCACTGTTTGCCCGTTGCATGACCGTCCTTTTCACGCCAGGTTTTCCTTCCTGGGGCCGGCCTTGGACGGAAGCCACTCGGGCCGTCTGTGGGGAAGGTGGCAGCTCCTCCCTATCAGCAGGCTTTACTGGGAGGACCTTGAGAGGCGGCTGCGCTTGACTTGGAGGTACTGTCCGCGCCTGTCTCAAATGTTTGAGTGGTTTCAGGGGTTGTCCTTGATACTGCACGTTAGCACCAGAGGGTATAAAACTTGATGTCTTAGGCTGAACATTTGAAATTGCAACATCTTGATTTTTCACAAGAAGTCGGTTTTTCACATTTTGTCTGATCTGGGCACCTGGAAAGGGTAACAGTGGGTTACCATTGGTGGGTAATGGTGATGAAGTCCGTTCTTCTTGCTCTGCGGGGAGCTGGGGGGGATGATAAAGCTGCTGCTGCTGCTGCGCAAGTCGTTCAAGTAACTCCTTCTTCCGCGCACCAGCCTGCTGTTGCCGTCGTAACTCCTTTTGTTTCAGGATTTCTTCTCTTAAGCGCTTCTGTTCTTCTATCTTCAAACGATATAGCCTTGTTTCTTCATCCTCGTCTGGAAACTAAAAGTGAGAAAATACATGACTTGTTTTAGAGCGCTAGGCAAAGTGACCACTCAGACATATTTTATTAAGTTAAGACCCTTTCACTCAGGACTTGAGAGAAGCCATTCAAAATCAGCTGAAAGACTTTTAAGTATATCTCTTTCCTCTGGAGAAGGGGAAAAATTTACAGAGCTAAAGTTACTTTGGAAAATCTTATCAGGATATTAAAACAATGAGATAATATAAATTTCCCACTCATTTACAAGTTTGAAACCAATTATACTACTTCTTTAAGATATCAAAATATGTTTCAAATGGAAATGGCAACAATACTGAGGCACCCACTGTCACACCGGTTTTATCTTGCTCTTTTCTGACAAACTAACAAAAGGTAGGGAGGTAAATGACCTGAAAGGCCCTGATTAGAACTATTGATTTTTCCTACAGAAATTTCAGCTTGATCTCAAACTCATTTGTCACAGAATAATTGGTTATAATGAACAGCACAAGTCAATCTTTTTGACCTTGAACTCACGCACTCTCCTTAGAATCAAAATGTTGCCAATTGCAGTATCGGAATATTAATAGCTATATATAAAGAACCCTTAATTTTATAGTCCCAAACCCTTCTGAATACCTATCAAACAACCTGGAACATCCAACACATTCATTAAAAGCATCTAAGCCTTATTAAAATGCTTTTGATATTTAATAATTTAAAAATAATCTTTAAAAGTATCCTCACCCACTGATCCTTTTCAAAGAACAGAAGAGAATCAAATCTATGTAGAGTCAGTTAGCATTTTAATAATCTTATAAATCTTAAGGAAAGCTGAGGTACCAGGACATTAAGATTAAAATGCAGCTGGACAGTCAGTTGATGTTCTTAGGAGTCCAAGCATTCTACTTACAGAACAGCACCCCAGGCCCTCACACAGGCCTCCTGACAATCATTTTGTGAGTAATCTCTACCAACATGGTTAGCTAATTTCAAAGTCTAGGACAGATTTGAAACCACAAATTTAGAGGTGTTGGGGTTACTCCTACATATGAAGGCATGTGAAGTAGCATAAGGAGAAAAAGGGTAGAAAACGAAGAAGTGAATGCAACAGTTTCCAAAGGGAAGACTACAGGGTCACCTGGGAGCAAACAGCCACAAAGATCTTAGGAGGCCCTTGGGGAGGCCTGCTTTAAAGTTCAGGAATGATTCCTATTCGTTAGGGCATTTGTAAAGCCAGCAAGAAAAAATATGTTCAGGAATCTAAATCCAGCGGCGGCTCTCTGGAGCAGCGCTTGGTAGCTCCCACGACCACCAGAGGGCAGTGATGCAAAAAAAGAAAGAAAGAAAAGATTTTCATCTAAATATGAGGTAAATAAAAAAGGATTGTCACAGTTTCAAAGAAATCTATCCAAAAGAAAACTATCAGAATCTTAATTGTTTTTCGACTTATCTTCCATTTGGGTCTTGTGGGCTTCTCTTCTAACCCTTCCCCTCAAAATTCAGTGCTCTTTAATTTGGATGCTAACAGGCAGTTTTGGCATGCTCAAAGGATTCCTCTTAAATGGTCTTTAAAGAAGTTGGGCAGGGCAAGATGACGGCTCAAGGGCAGATGGGATAAGGCTTCCCAATAAAATCTTCATAGAACACCCCTTGCTATCCCTGAAGAATGAGCAGGTCCATCATTATGATAGAAAACAATTTTTCCTGACCCTGTTGTCACCAATGCCAATTTCAATTTTCTCAAAACTTCTTAAAAGTCTCCATGATCATCCTCTGTCTTTTGAGAAAATCTATCAAGATGAACCCTGGGAGATTCCCCCAAAGTAGTCCTTACCTTCTGAGCTGCACACTCTGGCCTACTCAAACCTCGAGGTCTCCTCGACCTTCCTGAAAATGCTTGATCCACCTATAACCTGTGACTTTATGTAGGGCAGCCCTCCTATAAACTTAATACGATTAGCCCTGACATCCCCAATACTTTATTTTTCAGTGGTACAGAGTATCCTTTTATTAAAAAGAAAAAAAGGTACCCTAACATGAATAAGAAAAGTGTATCACTGAGAGAATATTGTCTGTAGCTATCCATCGATCAGAGATAAAGCTTTAAAAATGCTTTGTTTTGAATAAGCCTATGCACATATAAACTAAAGTTTAGTAACAATACTTTTATATTTCACCTCATAGATTTGTCCTTCATCATCAATTGCATGAGTATAAGAATATAAACCCAGTGATGCCCCCCCAAAAAAATATATAAACCACATTTACTTATGCAAAAGATATAGATGACTTTTTTTAGAAGAAAAAAATATTCATCTTATTTTATGTACACAGAAACTGAAAAACAAATTAGGGCATTCATTATAATCAATCATGCTTTCATATTTGAATGACTTTCCATACTATAGTTATTGTAAGCTACATTTCGATCCTCCGACTGCTTCAAGAAAAACCCTGCAGTTGCTGCCGTGAAGTCTTGGGAAGCTGGCTGACTCCCAGTGGCCCTGTGTGAGACAGGTCCCCGTGCAGTCCTGCGCGAGCCTCAGTACTGAGATGTTTGGGCCCACTGCTGCACCGCGGTGTCTTTCACTTTATTGAGGGTCTGGCTCTCTCCTTGTTGATCCTCTACTTGATCACGCTTGATGCTCTAAATCCACTACCAGCCAAGCAAGAAATGGGAATAGCTGGTGGTGCACCTAATCGGTCCTTTCTGTCATATTATTTTGGCTAGTATTATTATAAAATAAAGAGCATGATTTAGTTTTCTGAACCAAATCAGCTTGTAAAAAGTAACATACCAGCAATAGAAAAGTTTTAGCAAAGATTTTACAAACTAGCTACTCTGATCCAGTTCGCAAATCTATTTTTTTCCCCACAAACACTGATTTGGAATTTTTTTAAAAAGCTACATTTATACTATACTACAATCTTATTAAATGTTAAGTCAATATTTTACTTTTATATTTTTTTGTTTAGTAACACATTAATCATGGTTATATTAAGCTAGATATGTGTATAAAACCAAGATAGCAATAACTTAACTGACAAAAGATAAACCAGAACTTTATCTGGTTTTAATAAAATTAACAGATTAACTGTCCTATATTCTAAAGACACTTTTTAAAATTTATCTTCTTACATTGACACTGCCCATGCATTATCATTATTCATTATGTCCCAGGCACATTTTTCTAATAAAATGCACTGATCTCTCAACAAGTCCTAGGCAAAAACACTGCTGATTTTAATCCTCTTTCAATGGATGATGACCTGAAGGCTTATGCGAGGTAAAGCAATTTGCTTTAGGGTCACACTATGTTTTCAGGAGTTTCTGGGTGGGGCAAATGATGAACCTACACTAAACTAAGTTGCCTAGTCAAACTCATTGCCATTGAGAGGAAATTGCTATCCAACTTATATAGCTCTATTTCTAGGGACCAGCCTGGAACTGAGCTGTCTATTGCACAGTGGAATTAGATAAACCACTTCCATTCTTTTTATAAGAGACCAGCTGCCTGTTGGGATTCATCCTAGTCACGGACTTTACACACACCTAACCAGAATTCATTCAAAACTTCATGGCCAGGGGGCTAAGCCCCGGTGGCATAGTGGTTGTGCGCGGGACTGCGGCCCACTGGGATGGAGGTTCAATTCCAGCAGTGGGGCTGGGCCTCCTCCTCCCACCACCAGAGAGCAGTGATGCCCAAACAAACAAAGAAAACAAAAAACTTCACGGCCAGTACGGTATTAATGTTAACCACCTCCCAGCCCTCAAGCTAAAAAGGTAACCCAATGGACAAAACTAAAGGTGCTAATAAGACAACTAGAGATGATGTATTAAAATACCAAGTGCATTTGTTACTTAACTTATAACACTTTGTGCCAATTTAAAAGTTAGCATTAATAGATATTAAAAAAAAATAAACCAAAGCTTCCAAAATCTTATTTAGACACCAGACATAAAGTTGGTCTCATTTTCTAGTAGTACACTACCTATATCTATCTAGTATACTACCTATATCTATCGGGATGTACAAAACTACAATCCCTAGGGCAAATCTAACTAATCACTTTTTCTAAGAGCATGCCAGAGTCTGTAAAGAACATTATCTGGAACTGCTCTTGTGCTAATAGTTATGACAGAGAGAGTCAGAACTCTAGACCCTCACATAAACACTATGGGCTCCTCTACAGAGGCTTGCTGACCTCTGGAATGCACTAGTTCTAAAGCACCCAAGAGTTAGTCATTCTATTAGTGCATACAAGCTAAAAGAGGGACCCAGTTCAAGGTACAGTTGGGGGAAAAAATTGCAGAGGTTTTGTGAATACTCGGAGAAAGTGAATTAAGGTCTCTTACTACAGACGAATTTTTTCTTTTTTTAAGTCCTACCTCTGGCTCTGTTTTTGCTTCTTCTTTAGGCTGAACCACAGGGCTGACAGGCTTGACTTTCACTTCAGTCTTTCCCTGTGAGTTCCGGGAGCCCACCATGGACCTTGTGGATGGTGACGTGCTTATTATAGGTTTCACTTGAGCAGCAGGTGTGGAGGAGCATCGGTTGTTACTCATTTCTATGACGTGCGACGGGGCGATGGGTAACTCGCGCAAATTACTATTTCTTGGAGCAGTTGGTTGCATTTGCTGAATCGGACGTTTGGTTACATTCTGCGAAGTTGTATTCTGTCACAAGAGGAAACAAATTCTAATTAAAACTGGAAATATGAGAAGAAAACTAAAAAGGCATATTGTAAAATAAAAATATCAGCCTTCTTTGGGGCACTAGGTGGTTTTCTCATTGGTAAAAACTTTTTATTTATGCATAATATCCCCTAACCTATGGGGTAGCATGCTTTCTGTTTAAGAACTTTAACTGGTAAAGGTGTCACATTTGCTACCGGATATGCTCTTTAGACAAATGACAGAAGTGTACTTTCCAAGTGGTTCGTCAAATGACTGAGTACATTTACACTGGGGACGGACTTTTTTAACTGAATTCATAGCACCAACAAATAACCCTGGATGCCAAAAGGACACAAGTAGATTGCTGGCTTTAATACTCTGATTTGGTTACCAAAACTTAAGCTTAAACAGGCAGAAAAAAATGAAAAGAAAAAGAACCATTAAGTCGATCTTCTAATAAAAAGCTCCCCCTGGAGGAGAAATATGCCACCAAATTGCATGAGAGAAAATCCTCAGTCCTGGTTATCAGAGGGGCTTTTCAAAGAGAGACCTAACAGAAGATCCTTTTGTGTGTGTGTGTGTGTGTGTGTGTGTGTGTGTGGCATCACTGCCCTGGTGGGAGTAGGAGGCCCAGCCTTGTTCCTGGAGAGCTGCTGCTGGCTTTAAACCGTTAACCCTTGTGGGCCGCAGTCCCACACACAACCACTGCGCCACCAGGGCTCAGCCCCCTAACAGAAGATCTTATAGATGAGTAGAATAGGGAGAATATAGCTCCAAGGTCACTCAGGTCAGAGATTGAGAATCCACAAGTGTCCTGCTCTCTTCTGCCATTATTCTAACAAAACAAAATCAAGGTTAGAAAGCACCCTCAAGTCTAAAAATGCTTTTTTCTACCATTCTTATCTCTATGCTTATGTAAAGGGGGAGGGGGCATGTGTCCGGAAAACTGAGATGCACTGGGGCTCCATGCCATGCTGGAAGCTGAAGGGTGAACCAGTAAAAGGACTGGAGTTGGGTCTGACCACACAAAAATATCTGATTTCACTTACCTGTTCAGAACACAGAGGTAGAGGTCATCTATGCAACAAAAAATAGTCCACTGGCAAAGAGTATTTTATCAATAAAATAAATTTTCTAAAATTATTTGCCTATTAACAATATTTCGATGGTGCAAGTAGTTTGTGATTGGCTGCTGACATAAAAGCTTTGAACCAAGAAAGCCCTTTGGCGCAGTTCTGCGATGTGCCACACGAGTCAAAAGCAATCCAACAGACTGTGTTTGGGTTGGTATCATTATAATTAAGTAATAGTAATATAGTTTTTACACAAAGATAACTAAATTATTCAATTCTTCAGTTAACAAATCTCCTTAAAAAAAACACAGAAATCTTCTAGTGTTCCCCGGCCCCTCAAAATCAATCATTTCAAAAACATCTAAAATCTGAATCTTATTGAGATACACATTTTTATTGTAGCAAATATATATCATATAATAAAACCTTTATCATCTTAACCATTTTAATGTATCAAATTCAGTGCAATTAATTATATTCACGATGTTCTACAACCACCCCCAGTTCCAAAGATTTTCCTTTCCTTAATCAAAAGCTAGTCCATCTCCCCTTCCTGCACACCCAGTAACATGAACACTCTGGTCTCTACATACTTATCTACTACAGATATGCTACGTGTTTTACCAATTTAAATCTGAAATGGAATAAATTCAAACTCACAAATAAGGCCCCAAAGTCCTGTAACTCAAAGGCTTCCAAGGCCACAAAATAAACATGGTGTGATACTTACATGCCTTAGACCTTGGCGCTGGGGGCACTGCATTCTATTGTTATTTGGTTGAGGCTGAGTCGTCTGCATATGAGGCCTAAACTGTGGCTGAGACATGGGCATCAGCGGCGGCGGAGGAACGGAAAGGTGGTGGTGGTGCTGATGCTGATGCTGCTGAGGTTGATGTGGAGGCTGGTGTTGCGGCTGATGCTGGGGCTGGTGAGGAGGTTGATGCTGGGGAGGAGGCTGGTGTGGAGGCTGATGTGGGGGCTGGTGCTGGGGTTGAAGCGGGGGCTGGTGCTGATGATGCTGGGGTGGATGCTGGGGTTGCTGCTGCTGATGCTGAGGTTGTTGCTGTTGAGGCTGAGGTTGATGTGGAGGTGGCAATGGAGGATGCAAGGGCCCCTTTGGGTTCAAAAGAAAGAGAAGCGATCGTTTGTAAATGTAGATCCTCGTTATATTTCAATTCGACCTCTCAACGCAAAAACTTTACTTGGTATTACGTCATCCTAGATTTACTGAAGACAGTACTATCTGAAATACAGCAATAAGCCAGAACTATCCTAAATTTTATTTGTACTAAATCCTTTTAACTCAGTAATTCTACATTGCTAATTTTAAGAAAGTAACTCAGAATGCCAGCCAGTACTTTGCCTTCAGGACACTGCCTGAAGCACTGTTTACAGACCATAAAGGGGTAAGGATGGACGGACAGACGGACGGACGGACGCACACACACACACGCACACACACACAGTAAACAAAGACCATCCTAAAACATAATCTCGTAAAGTTTATCATGATGTAAAAACTCGAAAGCCCACTGCCAACGAGTTGATTCTGACTCACAGCCACTCACAGAACTGCCTCTGTGGATTTCTGAAACTGTTAACTCTTCATGGGCACAAGGAATGGCTGCTAGGCTCAAAGTGCTGACCTGTGACTAGATAGCAGTTTGATGTTTACCTCACTACATCATTAGGGCTCCTTTTAAAACTGATGCAGTGATGACAAATTCATTGCCACAAAAGATAATAACGATGTATTAAGTGAGCACGGAGTGGGGGTGGGGAATGAGGGAAGGCATGGTGATGAGAATATATGTATTAAAAAAGACTGAAATCACACATGTGTGGTGACTATTTTTAGGTAATAAGATTATTAAATTCATTTTATCTTATACTAGTATTTTTACACTAAAGATGAGTTATAAAGAAAAAATTAAAATCCTCTGCTCTAACACCTTAAATAAAAATCATCTGTTTTTAGACACATATTCTATTTTTTTTGGGGGGGGGGGGAGCATCACTGCCCTGGTGGTGGGAGTAGGAGGCCCAGTCCCACTGCTGGAACTGAACCTTCATCCCAGTGGGCCGCAGTCCCGCGCACAACCACTACGCCACCAGGGCTCAGCGTATTCTATGTTTTTAAAGAATGAGTCAAGCACATCATCACGAATATATTTATAAAATAGTGAACTGAAAAGAAGAAATACACAAGGTAAGAAATATGACATAAATACTGAAGTCAATCGATGGACATGATTCCATCAGCAGAGGGCACTCAAGTCACTCAAATAAGTGGAAAGCATGACAGTATTTTCTTACTGTGTGAAGCTCAATCAGAAGGTATTGCTATTAGGGTCTAGTTCATACATACATAAGGTTATTTCCAACGAAACCAGTTTCAGCATGTCTCTGTGCTCAGTGAATGACTGAAGACAAGTTCTCTCAGCAATACACTTGTCTTAGTCTTGCTAGGGTGCCTTAAAAAGGACAAGCAGTGCAATCAATACAATGGCTGCTCAGTCCATGGCTGCCGCGCCAGTTACAGGATGCTTTGAAGGACCCAAAGTGGCAATGTTGACACAGTTTCTAGAAGGTCATGGGAATTGCATAGAGGCTTTATGCTAACAAAGGAGTTTAAAGAAAACTGCTTTGGTGAGAAGACTAGGACATTTTTATTCATCATGACAACACACCTAGTCCCATGTGAGTTTCATTGGGAAACCTTACCTCATCCAATCTGGCCCATTTCTGGCCCATTTCAGGCTTTTGTTCCCAAAGCTAAAAAGAAATCCTTCAAATTAACACTACTTGAGTCCCTGAGGATGTCAGAAATGTCATTTTGCCATGACACAGAAGGGCACTGAGTTCTTTGGAAAGGAACCCAAACTCCCCCATTAGGTCGATTCCAACTCATTAGCAACTGCATAGGGCAGAATGGAACCGCAACTGGGGGTTCCACAACTGTGAATCTTTATGGGAGCAGAAAGGCTTCATCTTTCTCCCACAGAGCAGCTGGTGTTCTCAAAATGCTGAGGGGGTTTCAAAAGGTGACCTTGCAGTTAACAGCCCAATTCATAGGCCACTACTTCCTTCCAAAGTTTACAGATGAGATGAGGGCATGCCAAGAAAAAATAGCAATAGCATCTTGTTATTTTTACTTAATAAAGGCTGCTATGATTTTAAAGCAATTCTTTTTAACATGCTCACATAAGAATATAATTTACAAGATGTCTACTTGTATAAGCATAAACCTTTTAAGAAACATTCGATGATAAGCAATGTATTACCAAACTGTATCCTGATTTTATTAGCAGTAAATTCCTTTCAATCTTAGTATATTTTTTCTCATTTCGTAAAAGGACATATCTTTCCATTTCTCCTTTTATTATGGAGATAAATCATCTCAAGAATGTTGTCTTTTAAAAGATAGCACATTTAAGGTAAATATCCTTATTCTTCAAATAATGCCCACAATTAGATCACAATAAAAAATTGAAACTTCACTTTTATGATTTCCAAAGAAATGCAAAGTTTCAAGTACAGCCTCCCTACCTCCCACAAGTGTTCCTCATGATGCATACCTGCAGACTGGGCTGTGCGTGGGTGGGTAGAAATGGTTGTCCTGGGCCAGGCAAGAACGGCTGTCTAGGAGGAATAAAAGGCCGTGTATTTGCTGATCCTGGCTGGCTAAAATGAAGAATCCCCACTGGGCCTGGCGGTTGAAGGTTTGGTCTTACAGGCCTCTCTCTAGGAAATCCTGGTTGCTGTCCTTGTTGATTAAATGCAGGTCCAGGCTGAGTGAAGGGTAAAGAACTCTGGGTAGGAACAGGATGAGTGCTGTTGAGAAGTGTGGGAGGAGGTGGAGGTGGCGGTGGACTTCGTTGTTCCAGAAAAAGATGACTTGGAAACCTTGGTTCACCTGAAACTAAATGGTGGTACAATCAACATTACCTTCTGATTTATAAATCACATACATTTCTTACATGAAAAAAAAATGTTGTGTTGTTCTATTATAGCACAAAGTTACAGGATATGAATGTTTGAAAACAAATTAGAATTGCTTTTCCTTTTATTTCTAAACTGCCTCAATGGCTCTATTCTAATGTTTTCCTCTTTTAAAAGAGCTCCATATTTCAGATACCCAAAATATTCAATTTCAGCATTTGATGTGAGAAAAACACAACAGTCATGGTATAAAACTTAGAATCTTAACAAAATCCGCTAAATGTTGCTTTAAAAAGTGAAATACTAGGTCTATCTAGATAAGATAGCTGGATGAACAGTCTAGAGGCAAAAATGATGGGACTGATGGTTCCAGGGGGGATCAGGGGAAGTGGGGGAAAGGAGGTGGTGTCAACGGGCCCAGGGAAAAAGGAACAAGTGATTCAAAATCAGTGACAAGGTGGGTGTGAGAGGTCCGATAGGGATTGATCAAGAGTAATGTAACAGAAAATACTGAAACCCAAATGGAGGCTGAGCATGATAGTGTGACAAGAGGAAAGTGAAAGGAAATAGAAGAACTGGGTGGTAAAGGTCATTTATAGAGGTCTAAATACAGGCATGTACGTAGGTAAATATATTTATATATGATGATGTGGTGAAAGGGGCCCACAATGCGCGTAAGAAGCTGTGTTTTGTCATTTTCTTTATCTACCTCCTAAGAAAAAAGGATCCCGTTCCTGAGGAGGGGGTGGAGCTCTCCATTGGTCCTGAAGCGGAAGTCGTGGGGGCTGGCTAAAATTATTGGGAACAGGTCCAGGTGTATGCTGTGGAAATTCTGGAGGGCCCTAGAGAACAAGAAGGAGAAAACAGTATGAAAAGTCTGAAAAAACAATCACAAATATATTCACTGTTCTAAGCTTTCCCCTGAATCTATCAAGTAGCTTATCTGCTATATTCCATACGATTGGGAATCAAAATAGATTGTCATAATGAAACAGTAAGAAAGGAAAATGCAGTATCTAGAAGCTAATTCAACATTTCAATATGACTACAGCACCACAAGAATATTATTTTTCTAAGCTTCTTGAAATCCATACAATTACTGAGCTTCTTTCTCATTAATCTGAAAAACTAAATGTCTACTTTGCGCACTCATGACATTTATCTTCTCAAACCATGCTCTTCTTTGCCACCTATTTAACACAACCATAGCTATGGCAATGAAGCTGCTTTACTTCAAAAGAATAAAAAGAAATTCAATTTGAACCCAATACAACAGTAATCTCTGATGAAACAGAAATGTAAAATATTTAAGAAACCAAATTAACTACAAAAAGAATTGCTACACAGATTCCTTTTGCTTAAGAAATTCAAACAAACAGTTTTCAATAACTACATGCTATTTGAATTCTGGAGAGACAAATTAAAATTACTCCCATTTTTCTGTTGGTCTTTCAACTATTTCGGGAATATTTAAAGCTATCCACAGTTACCTTCTTTAAAACTACTTCTTTTAAAAGTCCCATATTTTCACATTTTCAAAAATGAAATCTGTTACTTTCTGTTTTCATCAAAATAATTTACATCTAATAACACCTTATTCTCTGAAAGTCAATATTTTTCATCTTTAAATTCACGCTCCTGTCTTATACACTTAAAATTCTATCTTATCAATAATCTTATTACTTATCAAAATTAGCTTCTCCCAATAAATGACACTATTTAAAACCTACTACTCCCTTTAAAAAACCTGCTTACACATGTTAAGATCCATTGCTAAAGACAAGCACAGTGAAGATAAGGCAAAAATGAACAGGCATATAACCAAAACATCAACAATTATTTCTTCAAAGTAGAGATGAGAGACAATAAAGTAACAAGGAAAGTGGAGTACTAGAAATGAAACAACCAGAATACAATTCAAGAACTAACTGACACGTTGTGGAAAACAAAATATATCCAAACCTGTTGGACAACTTGTGTAGAACTTGTCAATGGAAACCTAAACTTTTCACTGATCAGAATATTAAATGACACTAGTATAAATACCACAGGACCCCTGGTAGGGAAGAAGTCATGCACTGAACTGTTAACCCCAAGGTTAGGAACTCAAAACCATCAGCTGCTACTCAGGAGAAAGAGGAGGTTTTGTACTCTCTTAAAGGGTGACAGTGTCAAAACCCAAAGGGAGCAGTTCTATCCTATCTTATAGGGTCACTGTGAATCAGATTTGTCTTTGTGTGTGTGAGTGAGTAAGTGAGTGAACACCTGTACGAATGAAGGTAATAAATACGAAGGAATGTTTAAAACAACTATTATATCATAATGAAAAAGTAGATATATATGGAAATATGTGAAACAAAAAAAAATTCAGAGCACAAATTCTTATTTTTGCCCACTGTTTTAGGTGACATAAAAGAAATCTTTATCTTATCAATATTTGATAATTAGTTATTTTACTCTTGATAAACATTAACAGCTAACTAACACACAAAAGTACTTGGGGTTGTGAAACATATTGCTCTCCTATTTAATTAGAAAATTTTGTACTCCTAATGTATACATTTCATTATAATATTGTCTTTACCCATGGTGTTTTGATGTATTTTAAAATATTATTTTTTATTCTTATCAAAACATGTTAAAAATTATTCCTAATAGGATGGACTATTATATATTGTTACTTATTAAACCTGTTAATAAGTAGGTTCAATGGACTTGTCTCCATGGCCCTACCAAATTTTACTTTAAAAAAAGATTCCTGTTTTGGGTTGAAAGAAATTGAAACAAACGTGTAGTTATTTGTGTTCCCTTTCCTTCAAACAGTATTTCTGCAGAAACTTTAACCTTTCTAGTTGTAACATTAGTCAACTTTAGTCAGGCATATTCAGGGCAGTAAATTAGTTGATAGAGCCCTTCTGGTGGTGGTCTTTGTACTGCTCAAAAACTGACTATGCATATGAGGTGCTTGTAACCCACCAAGATTGGATGTGACAATAAGGGACTGGTCGGTTTTGCTATCCCACTAGGCTGAAAATGAACCATGCCAGTGGCAGACAGACTACATAACCACCTGCAAAACTAAACCAGGAATGGATTACAGCAGCGGAAACCAGAAGCTGTGGTGCAGTGGGCGTTCCCAGATCCAGAGAGTGAAAGGCTCAGCACAGACAGGAGAGGAGATTTGTTGGCAGAGCACGGGAGCTTCAGGCACTGGAGCCATGAGAAGGAGAGATGGTGTAAAAATTGGTAAAAAGGTTAGAGAACGGAGGTAAAGTTTGCTTCCACCCCAATGGACCAAATTTGGGCTGCTGCTGATGGTGATTCTCTTTTAGGTCAAAGCTTAGACTACATCACTCTTACATGCATATAGAGATTTCACAGCACTATTTATTCTTCAATATCTTCTGAATGATAATAAAATAACAAGGCTACTATTTTTTCAAGTTTACATGATGTTTCCCAAAAAATAACACAAAAAATTCACTGTCTTCTAGTCTGCATAGAGATCTGACAAGTCCAACTACCTCTAATGTATTCAATTTGATTATAAAAACTAACAAGGGCTGCCCCTGAGTAAATTTTTTTCATATAAGTTTCAAAATTGTTTTTATGTATACTTGACTATGACATTTCTTGTTAAGAGGACTATAATTTTTTCCCCAAATGCATAAATACAGAAGGGCCCATATAAGATACAATGAACTAAATTGCAACGAAAATGGCAAAACCATAAACCAAGACTATGTTATTTAGATAGTAAAAAGAGACAAAACACCGCAGTATTTTTTAAAAAGCTAATGGCTATAAAGATCAAAGAAACTGCTGAAATTTCTAGCTCTTTTTAAAAACAAAATTTCTATAGTCACAAACAGCTTCAGCTTGAAGTCTGAGTAAAGGGGTTTTGAAGCAAGGGGCAGATCCTGAAGGATAAAACCGGAAGGCACAACAGTAAGAATATGAATTTCCACTTAGCAAATATTTTCGACTTTCTTGTACTGGATACCCCTGACCACACACTACTCTATAGCTACTACACACAGAGAATCTCATGTAATTTAAACAAACAAATAATGCCACTGAATCTAACCTACCCAATCACGAATCAATGTTCTTCCAGGACTAACTTTGCTAAAAACCAATGAAAGCTATGAGGATCCTAGGTCCACTGGCAGTCAAAGGATCAGGAACCAAGGAATATCTGGTGAGAAAATGGTGAGGATTTCTACCATTTGTTGTTCACTTAGTGTGTGCTAAGTTCTTCGTCCACATGACCTCATTAAACACATGGCCCTGAAGGTAAGCTATGAGTCCCATTTCACAGCTGAGGAAACTGGAACTTACTTCAGATGTGAAACCATTTGCCCGAGCTCACACTATCTTAGTAGTTTAAAATCATATTATATTCACTCAACCAGAGATTTCAATATTCAAGAAAAACAAGCTAGAGCTTGCACAAAGATGCATTTTATTTCTGGCAAATGCAAATGTGGAAGCAGCTTCAACTTACCTAAGTTTTATTAAAACTGGGGGTTTTAAAACATGACAATAGTAGTTTGGTCCCAATTTTAACGGAAATATCCAGAAACTTCCTAATATCATGCTTATGCCTCAGCCCAAAGAAGAAATCCCTGTGTATGGAAAATGACTCTTTTATTTAGGGGTTGGGGGGGGGGGGCGCGCACATCACTGCACTCTGGTGGGAGTAGGAGGCCCAGCCTTGTTCCTGGAGAGCTGCTGCTGGATTTGAGCCACCAGCCCAGTGGGCCACAGTCTCACGCACAACCACTATGCCACCGGGGCGCAGCCCCAAAATGCCTCTTTTATAATCCTCTTTCTGCATCATTTTCTCCTGTCTCTACTTCACTTTCCCAGCTTCTTGACCTCAGACCCCTGCTCCTTCCGTTTCTGGAGATCCACCTTGCACACAGGCCATAAGTCATTCCAAGGGCCCGGCTTCTCTAGCCCTGCATCCCAACTCATACCTACATCCCAAAATCTCATTACTCAAATCATCATCACTAAAGTCTATGTTTAACGTTAACTGGTCTCTTAATGTCACTTGGGTAAAGTTTTGTTTTGTTTAGTTAACCTGTCCCTGGTCTGCTCCTTCACCCACCCATTCTATAATAATTTTAAATGTTTTGCCATTTTCTAGTCCCTTCTTTAGTCCTTTGGCAGAAACTGTGTGGTGTCCCATCATACAAGGAGTCCTTGAGCCAGCCATAGCCTCTGTACTCTCACCCTGCCCTGCCCGCCAATCCAGCACACGCAGTGTGTGCCTGCTGCTAACTTTCAGCAGCAGTGTGCTTGTTCAAAATATTTATATTCTCACTTTATCTACCACTGCATTTGGTCAGATTTTTCATTAAAAAGCAAAAGCAGTGTGCTGAATTTTAAGAGGTTGATTTGTTGACAAGTTTTCAACCTTAACTACAGTCAGCATACTTTAGGGCTTATAACTCATTAGCGCCATCAGTCACCACTATGTTAAAGAGCTGACAAAAAAAGCACACATGTAGGGAGAAGGTGTCAGAAAGAAGGAAGAGTACAAAGCATTCCTTAGGAAGAGGGAAGAGATCTTTAGGTAATTTCCATTTAATCCTTAAGTAATGTTGCTATTAGAATTGTAGAAATCAGCATTAGTGTGAAAACTTTTTGCCATTTTTCAGCTGTTTTGCCAATTTCAACAAAGAGTAGAGTCAAGCTGAATTTATTTAATTGTTGAGAATTACTATGTAACTATACACTACTACCAGTATATTGCAGGAAAAAAGAGGAAAACCCTTGATGAGATGGACTGACCCAGCAGCTACGAGAGGCTCAAACGTAACAATTTTAAGGATGTGCAGGACCTGGTACTGTATCATTCTGTTGTACACAGTGTGGCTAATGAGATGGAACGACGCAATGGCTTTTGCAATAACCAGTAAGTCTTCGTTTTTTTCCTATTTCGGTTAACTAAGCAACTGTTTGTTTCTACCATGGTTAGCTATTGGCTACATTTTGCCTTTATTTTATCTACATCTGTGTTACCAATCAATCAATAAATGGCATAACTCAGTCTAAGGAAAGGAAAACAGATGATGTCTGTGGCTGACTTTTCCCATAACCAGTTGTCATGGAAGATAAGGAATGTCAGGTTCTCCTTTACTTCTTTGATTTTGCCCAGTCAAAACATGCTAACAGAGGTTTCCGAGCTGTCTTTGCTATTAAACGGTTTTTCTCATTACTTAATATGTGAAATCCTGCTAAGTACTGCTGAATGGCTCTTGTAATGCTGAATGAGCAATGCACTGAATCATACTTCAATTTCTTATGAAATAGGCCATTAGGTCAAAAAATACTGCTGTAAAAACCAAGGCTACCTTTACTGAACAGAAAGAACTAAATGTGCAGTTACTGTTCCTCCTTCTCTCCCCCAGCTACAAACTTGTGAAGGTGGTGCTTCCAGGTGCTCCTACCTTCAAAACCCTCCCCCAGACTTCGGCACGCTTTGACTTATACCACGTCACAGCAGCAATTTAGGCATCGTCAGGGACTGGAATCATGTCCCTTTTAAATGTCTTTTGAGTCTTGTGAACAAAAAAGGAGTCTGAAAGGCAAGAAGAAAAAAATCTGAAGGACAAGTTCAGGGCTGTAAAATGGATGGGGTAAAGAGTCCCAAAAGAATTCACGTAGGACAGCTCTCGCTACTCTCAAACAATGAGCAGGTGGGATGTCATGACTGGAAATAGTTCCTTGGTGCAATGTTCCTGGTGTGCTTTCTAAGCAGATTTCTATTTTCTTCTAACCACTTCTTCACAAGCCCCTGCGATCATCCAATGGCCTTCAAGATAATCTATCAAGGTGGCCCCTTGGGAATGCCAAAAAACACTCTGCGTGCCTGCAACACTTCAAGCTGACTCCTCGGGCCTTGCCTGTAACGGTCCGGATGGTCCCCCTCGGAAGCCTGCATTTTGGGTGACCTGTCTTTGTCGCCCCCCCACCCCCACCCCGCTGGCATTACATGTACTACTGAGAGGACTTGTCTGCAGCCATTCACTGGTGGCAGACATGTTTAGGGACAACTAGCTTGGATTAGGCCTGTGTATGTATGAACTGTAACTCTAGCAGCACGACTTTCTGACTTACCCGTGTACTTAAAAATGCCAGGACTGCATTGTGGTGCTGCACGCTGCATCCTCTATTGCTAAAGCTTGAAACAGACCTAGTCAGGTGGCTGCTATGGGGCGCTTTCTAAGCCTGCTCTTCCTCCTGCCATTAGAGTTCATTTCAAGTTCTCTAAAAGGTAGGTTTTCTCATTATAGATAAGGCAAAATATAACAGATAAAGAGTAGTGTCTACTGTATTGTAAGCAGAAGGCCTGCTAAACTTTGATTTTTCACTCTGTAACAGGTTGAGATCAGAGAAAAGTACTCTTTTCTTAACCTCCCCCTTATACTTGTCTCGAAAAAGTGATAGTTAATATATTATGACAATGAACTCAGAGAGAGTGATGTGGCTATATTTTCAACAAAAACTTCAAAGAGCCTGAAAACTTGGAACATAACTTCTTGGGTTTCTAAACATTATCAGGTATTTTATAAATCTTCAACTTTTTGCATTTTATTAAAAATACATGGGGATTATAAACTTTGGCCCTTCCTTACAATTTTCAAATTGTGATTATCGTCCTTACTTCAAACGGCCTTTCCTTTTACAAAATCACCCACTTGTTGTCTAAATGCACACATACAAACATTCAAATACCAGCAATATATAGAGCAAAGCTCCCAAATTCTCTCTCAAGTAACAAGGTATACTTTTCCACACTCAGTAGAAGAGAACGTTTTAAAATACACGAATAGTAACGACTCAAAAGTTTATTCTAAGCAGAACATGTTTTAAAATACACCAGTAATGAGTGGCAGCGTCTACCTATCCTAGGTGGACGGATGGCTGGACTACTGCACCAGGTGGGAAGTTCCCGGAAACTGTAAGCTTTCCAGGTGCCTGGAAGCATGAAAGGGAAATCAGAAAAAAAAAAAAAAACCTATCAAGTAAAAAAAAATAAATAAATAAATAATAATAATAATAATAATACACCAGTAATAACAACTCAAAATGTGTTCAATTTTTAAATGACCTATTCAGTATTCCTTTGAGAAAGAATAATAGCGTCTATTCTAAACACACTTTATAACTAAGAATGTGGACAGTCTGACTGGGTTCTGGTCCAGCTTTGTATTACAGTCCTACTTAGTAGCAACTCACTTAGTAGCCCTACCTCAAATTCCAACTCATGCTCAGATTCTAGCAACCTCATGTCATCCTCAAATCATTAATAGCTCTGATTAAATATTACTAAAATACCAGTGATGCCCTAGTCTGCACAAAAGCATCTATAGTGCCTCATCTGATCCTTACAACAACAACAAAAAGTGTTCTCCTTACAAAAACTCTTCAACAATTTAAATAGCTTGTACATAATGAAGTTTAAAAGTAGCAGAGCCTGAATTCAAACCAAGTTATCTAACTCCAAAGGATGTGCACTTAACCATTATGCTATATATAACTTGTTATAAATGAGAAGTGTTGGAGCTTTCACTTCATATTCCCATTCTTGTCTTATCTTACAATGTTTTATAATCATATATGTATATGTAACATGCTTTATGTGTATTTTAGAGCGAAGAAAACCACAAAATGCTAGATAAAGTCAGAAGTCAAGACAGTCATAGAAACTGTGTGCCTGGGTTAAAGCAGCCAGCAGGGTTGATTTCCACAGCAGGTAATCAATCCATCTGCACCAAAGAAAAGCTGAATTAACACTCCTGGCCTTTTGTGATTTGAGAGATCCAAAAAAAGAGACAACTTTATCAGGAAACAAACCACCTGTAATCAGGAGGAAGTCATGGTGATTATTTTCCAAGATGACAAATGTTGACATGTCGGCCAGTGATAGCAAGGTCAGAAAAAAGGGGAAAGATCATAAAAGACACTATGAAGAAAGAAACTTAGTGACTGATTCATTAAAAAAATTAAACAAATGAAAAAGGTTTATTTTCTTTGAGATGTCAGAAAATGCTGCACATAACAGGGGAAATTCTTCTAAATGTAGAATCTTGTTGTGGTCATACATATGCTTCAATGGATGTTGGAGTGTGTTCTATGAGTAAATTCTGAAACTCCTGAATGCTAAAGTCCTAAAATCTATTAAATGAATGATGTCAATATTACTGCTTTGATTGAGCTAGGCAGTTTCACAGATAGAAGGCATCATTAAGCTAGAATCACAAGTGCCATTTGTTTTTTCCTTTTCTTCTTACAAATTAAAATTATGTTTAATTAAAAGCTCCCACCAGGGCAGTAATGCCACACACACACAGAAAGTTTAGTACGGAGAAAAGAGTCCTAATTCCTCACTTAGTATAAAATTTCAATTTTAAAATTTCCTTTATAAATTACAGGCTCAGTTTACTCAGTATGTCTAGTTAACATGTCTAGCTAATCGATTACATATAAGGGGCTTTAAAATGTCTGTGGAGAAATCCCATTATCCTTTCATTTCTTTTGACCATGAGCTATTTGAAGCCCCCTTATATTCCAATTTTCTGACCACAAGGTGGTCTTGTGACTCCGTTCTGGACACAACACACAGCAGTTATATGTAAATACGTGGGTACCCTGTCCCCACCCCAACTGCACAATCCTTTGCATGTTGGCTCCTATATACTATGTGTGGGCCCATTATGTAGTGGACACTTTTACAAACCTGTGCTAGGTGGAAGTTGAGCGTGACTAGAAAAGTACACACACCTACCTCCACCCCTTCCCCTCTTTCAACGTGTAACACAGGGCTAAGCATGAAAGTGATGGTTGAGTAAGAAAAATGATGAGACCCAGAGAGCATCCTAGAGATGCTGTGACTAAGTCAGATCATTCTCATATTTTTCCAAAAAACAATACACTTGATGTTTAAGATCACTTTTAACTGAGTTTTCTGTTGTATGCCGCTTATTTCACATCCTGTCACAAGACAACTGCAATATTTTATCTGGCATCAATACAGTCCCAAGATGCAAACAAAACAATTTATAGCTCCTTGAGGAACACAGAACCTTAGGTTGACAGAGCTGAAAGATTATCCAAGGCTACCGTGTCCACAAGTGACAATTCAGGGCGACAATGCGGGTTTTCAGAGACTTGATTTATAAAGTGTTCTTACCACCGCAGCACACAACTTCTCTGAGCAAGTCTACCAAAACAAATGTCTTCGTGTAATGCCATACAAAACAGGGTTCCAAAGTCTGTTGTTCACTAAATGTAAGGAAATGATCATTCCTCTATTAATGCCTATCATGTCACAAGTATAAAGGATAAGAGATTACCAATTCCCTCTACCAAATGCAGACTTTAAGACTATTAGTGAGTAGTGAATACCTCACTTAACACAACTTTAAGTACTGATTTAAGTCTACCTTTTGAAAGAGGCTACTTTAATCCTTTGAAATAATTGCTGTTTTGCTTTCTTTATATCCTCTTAAAAATTCAAAGTAAAAATTATCATTCTTTCTGATATAATTCTTATACAAATTATACTTTCACTTTTTTGCATCTCTTGCTAATTATATGATGTTATCTGTATTAATCCTATTCAGAAAGAACTGATAACTTGTTACAAAAAAGAAAAAGAAAACTTTGCATAAATTGCTTCGCACAAAGTTAATCGTATAAGCAAAGAATAAAGCAGCTCTCACAGCTATTGTGTGACTTATCAGCTACCCCCAAAGGGTCAGTCAGTATATTTTAATAAGACTAATTAAATACCTTAACAGTGTCATTGAAACGGCATGAAATCTTCCAATAAATTACCTTTCTCTACAACATGTTTTCATTTATTAATCTCACTTAAAATGCAAAGTATATAAGAAACCAACTGATACTTAAGGACCTCTCAGTTAATTCTGATTAAATGGGTTAAATACAAAGAATAGAGACCACTAGTGACCCCTGACATAATTAAAATTATAGCCTTCTATCATGTTAATCCTCTTATTTCCATATTCTCCACAGATTTTTTTTTCTTCTTTTAGGCCATGCCTTCTATTAATACTTACACTCATTTTTCTAGAAGATACTTCGCTGCCTATAGGTGCATTCTACAAATGAAAAAGACACACATACCCACCATCAACTACTCAAGGTTACAGTGGGAGGGGGGCACTGTGGATTTACATACATTAAGATAAGGTTACTGGGCCAAGTAGTAAAGTTGAACAGGCACTAAAATTTTAAAATCTTTTCTTTCTTCCATATACTGCTTTTGATACAGCTACTAAAGACTATATTATAATTTCCACAAAATTAAGACTTTTATGCTTGCACCTCCCAATTTTTGTTTTCTCAAAAACCAGCCCACCAAAAGACAGGCTGCACCAGAGTAAATGTGAGCACTGAGTGACAGTCATAATTTTATGAAGCTACAGTTTAACTTTAACAAATTCGTATTTTAATGCAGTTTAGTGAGATGCAGCACTCAGGGAGTGGATACAATCTAACCATGAACTTTCAACTTGGTTCCCATCCTACCTCCTGTGCCCATTATATAAACTGAAACCACTTATCTAAAACTGTTTCCCCAATCTGTAAAATGGAGAAAATAATGGCGCCAACCTCATATAGTGGTTTAACATACAGCTCTGGGAAAAATTTGGCACAGGGTAATCATGGTATGTATTTTTAAGTTTACCACTGATTTCCCACAAAACATGTAGGAGGATTTTATCACTTCATTCAAAATTTAACAATTTAAAAAGCAATGCAGTAATATCAGCTATATCAACCGGAAGCACAGAATGTCATCTGTTCTTGTCTACTAATCTATTAGTACATTTACTACAGGACTCCTATCATACTACTAGGCATTTACTGAAAACTTGGCTCACTGGAGGAGCCATGGTGAGGTGGGGGCTGGGGGAGA
Source organism: Nesogale talazaci (assembly GCA_004026705.1). Taxonomy (NCBI): domain Eukaryota; kingdom Metazoa; phylum Chordata; class Mammalia; order Afrosoricida; family Tenrecidae; genus Nesogale; species Nesogale talazaci. The sequence goes on along the minus strand of PVJH01007026.1, from coordinate 15,072 downwards.
ACTCAATGGATTGGGACCATCAAGGTTAGCAATTCAAAAGATTTAGTCTCAGAACCCCATTAGGCAATTCTACCCTGTCCTATGTGTCACCCTGTGTAGGAATCAACTCCCTGGCTGACAGAAGGCTCCTTCTGGAACCAATGAAGCACAGCAGTTAAGCCTCAGCTGTGAAGCAGAAGTTGTTTGAACACGCTAGCCACTCTGCAACAAAAAGAAGAGTCAATACGCTTCTGCAAAGATTTACAGTCTTGGAAACCACAGGAAGGAAGGCAGCTCTGTTATTGTCCTGTAGTATGAGGTGGAGTTGACTAGATTTCAGTGTAAGGAACAAACTAGCAACAGAAGCCAAAGAAATCTCAAATGTCTGGCACAGTACTAGGTAAAAGATTCAAAATGGAACATGCTATCCAATTCCCCTTCCAAGGACAACTGATAGGATTAGAAAGAAGGTTGATGTTTCCAGGAGCAAGGGAGGAGAAATGGAGCAGAGAACATGAAGAAAGTTTTTAGTAGTGCTAAGTTGTTCACTATCTTAATTGTGACAGTGACGTAACTGTAAGCATTTGCCAAAACTCCAGACCTGAATGCAAACAGAAGTATATTTGATAAAAGAAAAGAAACAAAAGCTATAGCTTTTAAATATTTAGGAACAAAGTAAAGTCTCTTTCTGAGCTCATATAAATATGCTCAGGCACCTAAACAGAACTATGGGCCTTCCGAGAATTCTGTGAAAATATATTTTTAAAACTGGTTTGTTTCCCACAGCACTTCATTAAAAATAAGTTGTAGAAATTTCTTTTACCTACAGAGGAGTTCAAAGACTATGAAACAAAGCTATTGTCAACATTTTAGAGGTTAAATTATCAAATTACTAATTATTAATGTGCAAATTTATGCAAGTGCCAAGCCTGCTACATATATGTTCTATACATCTAGGTCATTTACCTAAGAGATTTCTTTCAATGTTGTCAGAAGTTTAATACAGTGCGACTGTAAAACAAAACAAAAAGCGATTGTGCTAAGCAAACACATTCACAATTCAATTTTCATAAGGTGGCTTTAAAGGTCAACCAGGTACTCTTAAAAGCAACGGACACTACTTCAGGGAATATTCCCTGGTCTGTGAGTCATTAGTGTGGATTTTAGCCCATCCTTAGATCTCTGTGGAACATACGCAATGCATGCTGACAGAATGGCAAGTAAAGTTAAAGGGTTACTGAATTGTATAAACCACCTTAAATAGCTGTTACCATAGTTTAGCTACTCCTGTTACTGCTGCAGATGGGAATTCATTGATATGATTAAATTTGATGGTATGATAATGTATGGTAATCATGATTAATCAGAAACCCACTAGCAAATGGAGAATCTTGAGTATTATGTCACCTGCATTTTAAATTGCATTCTCTCCTCACTCACTTGACAGTATCTGACAGCTGGAAGGATCATAAAACCACAGCTAGTTATTACAAAAAGGTCTGATAGGAGAAGTGCCCATCGCTACTTTTCTAAGTGCTAAACATAAGGACTTGCAGGCAAGTAGTAAAAACAGTAATGGTTCCAAAGAAAGGCTTACCACCATCCCCCACCCTCTAGAAGCAATAAAGTCTGAAATCACATCTGCAAGAGCTATAATCAGAAAGAAATGTAATTTGATGCAGCAGTCTCATCAAACATGATTTGCATGAAATGCCATATAAAACACATCCAAGAAATGTCAATCACCGCCACCTGATACCTTATATCTGTTAACTGAAAACAGAATGCTACCTGTGATCTGCTCTAACTTCTGAGTAAACACGAATGTAAATTTCACTTATTGGTTTTACCTAATAATGTAATTGCTAAGATTAACTAGCACTTGAGTATAGACCCTTTTACCAATAAGTTTTATTTCTAATTTAAACAAAAAGCACAGAGAAATTACTCAGGAGCCAAACTATTTGGTACTGAACTGGCTACCCTGGAATATCATCATTTATCTGTCACATCAATGAAATACCAAAAGGCTACAGTAGAGTTTAAAGTGCCCTGGGTAAACAATCTTTAAAATTAAAGAGTTTTTCTGTATTTGTTGGTGTGCTGATGAACAGCAATTGTGGTAAAACAGAAACAAATTTGGTTAGCAAAATCTCAAAGCAACTTAACAACTATTCCAGTAATCAACATTCTATTGCTACAATTTTTAAATAGGCAAACTTTTAGAACTACATAAATCTTTTTGAGAGTAAATACTTAACTGAAAAATATCTTATAGAGATAGCACTTACATTTTTAAAATTATTTTCTAAAAACCAAGCCCAATCTCTATAGACGGGAAAAACCAATCAGACCAACTTATAAAATAAAGAACATTTGGAATTCAAAGACAGTGAACCCCTGTACACTGGAATTTGACAAGATTGCCTTTGTTTTTCCTGGTTTGAGATGTTCTTCTGCTACTTATTTTTAATGTTAAGTATTTGATTTTTCTCCTCTTTATAGAGTCCTGCCTTATACAAGCCCTGCCTTTTACAGGTCTCACTGTACTTGCTCATTTGCGAAAAGGTAAAACTAGATTCCTGTATACACACACCCTACTCCACTTTATTTGAAAGAAAAAAATTTAAAAATTTAACTGTTGTATTAAATCATATTTCGATATTCTGACATTGTTGGAGATTCCCTAAGCAAATAGACTAGTAGTGGATACCTAAAAATAATAAGGGTGGGTGAGGGGAAGAGTTGAAACAGGGAAGGAAGTGATTCAATTAGAAACCTTTTCACTTCTAAGGGTATATGCTTACTTAACATCTAATCTATCAGCTCTTATAAGTATGTACCTAATATTTAACTGCCAGATATTTGCAAAAGATTGACATTCTAATATGAAAATGGATATGAAAAATGAGAGCTTCAAAACATGGAAAAACTGAATGAAAATGGAATGTTTTTATTTTTTATTTTTAGGCATCATTGCCCTCTGGTGAGAGTGGGAGGCCAGCCTTGCTCCCCGAGAGCTGCTGCTGGATTTGAAATGCCAACCCAGTGGGGCGCAGTCCTGCACTCAACCACTACGCCACCGGGGCTCAGCCCGAAAATGGAATGTTTTTACAAACGTTTTTAATTGCTCCTCATATTCATTTTCTGATTCGCTATTACTCAACCTGTGTCTTTTTTTTTTTTTTTTTTTTTGGCATCACTGCTCTCCGGTGGTGGGAGTAGGAGGCCCAGCCCCACTGCTGGAATTGAACCTCCGTCCCAGTGGGCCGCAGTCCCGCGTCAACCTGTGTCTTATATCTGGGGGAAAACGATCCTAGAAAAACAAAATGATCACTGGGAATAAACACTAGAAGAGGAAATGTTTCAAAATTCAGAAACAACTGCTGCTATTTGTAAATGAAATTAAATTAAAAATCTAACTTTTAAGTGTACTTTAGGTTACTAAATGTCTTACCAAATTCTTTAAACAAGTGAACATGTGAAGAAATGATATTTTTATCAAATGACCAGTAAAGCCAAAGAAGCAGACAGGAGAGCACACCAAGCACTTAAGTAAGTTTTTCCAAAATGAAAGAAAATAAAAACTCTTCTGGGAAGTTTGCCATTTTAACAATCAAATGTTTGTTTTAAAGCGTGCTTATTCAATTCTCTTGCTAACAAGATAGAAAAATTATAGTCTTCCAACATCAAGTAGGAATATCATACTTTGGCCTAGAATTTTATATATGCAAAATTTTAAATTTTAAATAATGTAAGAGATTTATTTCACCCTGAGTAGTATTTAGTATGTTACTTAAGGTTCCATGTGGCTTTTATAATTCACAAAGATTACCAACAAAAAGGACTTTTCCAAACAACCCCCAAACAGGTGCATGCAATTCTTTTTTTCTTATTTAATGAAAGAAAAAAGGTGACAGTGATAAGGAAATTGTAGCATGTAAGTATTGGTTCCACCGTTTCAAAGTCAGGCAAATGTATATTAACATTAAAGAGTAGGTAGGAACTGTGCAAAACATCAGATGTTCGTAACCTGGAACGTACAGTTAAGTGTACATTACAAATACTGCTGAATTTTATAAGCAGAAACGGTTGAAATGCTCGGTGTTTTCCTGTGTACAGGAGCCCTGGTGTGGCAAGAATGGACCAAACGATCAGCAGTCTGAAGCTCCCAGCAGCTCCCCAGGAGGAAGGCGTGACTGTCTGCCTGCATCGTGGAAGAGCTACGGTCTGGAAACCCCGTCAGCTCTCTGGACTGTAGGACTGCTGTGAGCTAGAATCTACTTCACAGTGGATCTGGTTTTGCTGTGTACATTCTCCACCACAAAATAAATGAGGTAAAACGCTTTCCACTGGGCTACTGACTTTACGTAGGGTTCCTCAAAACTAAAGTCCTGTGTACACTTCTTCAATAAACATGCATTTTCACCTCATGTACAATTGGCCCAATTCTATGTTTTTAACACTGAGCACTGGCGGACTGGACTTTGCATTCACGAATTTTATTTACAGATATTAATCACACAACTGCTGATGAACTTAAAACACTAAAATTAGCTGAGCATGCTCTATGAATGAATGGGAATAATGTGTCTATCCTGAGAACATTGGGAGACATTACAGAGTATTAAACAGGGGGCAGGGGAGGGATGACAAGATCACAGTATGTCTTGCTTTTTCTCAATTGCTGATCTAATAAAAATTAGCATAGAGATTTCTGTAATTCAAATCTTTGCACAGGGAAATACACTGAATCAAAGAGACACTATGAAATTAGGTTTTGTAACTTGAATGCTTTGTAAGTGCATGTTTGTAAAGAAGTCCTGGAAGCATAGTGGGGTTGTGTTGGGCTACTAATTACAAGGTCAGAAGTTCAAAACCAACAGCTACTCCGAAGTGGAAAACGGGTCTCTCTAATCCAATCTTTGAAAGCGCTAGTGTCAGAAACTCACAGGTATAGTTCTACTCTGTCATACAAGATTGCTATGAGGTAGAATCGACTTGATGATAGTGAGTTGTGAGTAGCAATTAAAAAAAACATCCAGGGCTGAGCCCCGGTGGCATAGTGGTTGTGCGTGGGACTGCGGCCCACTGGGACGGAGGTGGTTCAATTCCAGCAGTGGGGCTGGGCCTCCTACTCCCACCACCGGAAAGCAGTGATGCCCCAAAATAAATAAATAAATAAATAAAAATAAATAAAACACCCAGTTTAACAAAAATTACTGATCCCTCCCTACTAAAGGAGAGTACAGAGACAGAACTACAATGTGCAACTATCAGTAAAAGATAAGGTTTGATAGAGGAGTTTGATAACGATAATGTCTACTATTTTTATAACTTTACGCAAGTGAAAATCAGTTTAAGGATTTAGATATGCTTAAATTGAGTATGCTTATTCATTTTCTAGTTTAATGACTGGTACTCTACAGGGCATTTAGTATATAGTAATCCTCATTAATGGTTTACAAGATCAAATTACACTGACAGTAACCAAGCTGAATCCTGTACTAGAAAGGGAAAATAACATTATGCAATATTTATCTAGTTTAACCAAAACACATAAGAAGCCGTTTTATAATAGGATGTTAATTCTAGGTCCTCAACTTATGGTGCAACTCTGTTCCAATGATGCTGTCATACAACAGTTTTAATGCTGAAGTTCTTTTGATTTTATTTCCATTTATTATTGCTTTTATTATCAATCTGTGAACATCAGATAATAACATCAGCAAATTATACAGTGCAGCACTATAGGTAGCAAAGTATAAGGATGTTAAAAAAATAATAAGAAACAAAACCAGATTCTTAAGTGTAGTTCATGGTAAATTAGAGTAACATTTGAGGACTACCCCTAGTTCTCTCCACAAAAGTACTTTGACTTTCACCAAAACACACAGACCCTGAATGCGTTTTTATAAGTTGAGCTTGGGACTTGATTATTTTCTTTAAGGGCAACTGATTACAGAATGAGCATTTTCAAAGCCACAAATTGACCAGACCTTTTTTTTTGACCAGACCTTTAAGGTAAGGTGTTTTAAAACAAAAGATAAATGATAAAAAGGGTAAATATTTGAGCTGTATTTCTCAAGAGCTTTCAGATACATGATCATTTCTAGCCCAAGTCCTTCCCCCTCCATGCAAACATCCCCCATCTCAGAAATGCAGGTATGCCTGTAGAAACTTTTCCAAAGGAAGCTCAACAGTACTTCCTGATCTCAAAATATAACTTGGAAACACACTCAATTTCCACCCCCCTACAAAATACCTTTCACTACTCTCTTGGAATATCTTCACTTTGTGAGAACCAGATACAACTACATTTGCACAGTGGAAAAGAGGTGAGAACTGAAAGTGATTAACTTTAAATCCATATACTAATTTTTACAAGAATATCAATTTCATGAAACACTGCTTTAGCTTAATTCCATAAACTGCAATTGCTCTTTGCACTTCAAATATTAATTTTTTCAACAGCTAGCAATTAACTATTTTTCCAAAAGAAATGGTTCAAATGATTAAATTAATATAACTTTATCCATGGGTAGTGCAATTAATAATCCTGGCTACTTGAACAAAAGTTTTGAATAAAGTCTATTACACTGAAAATGTCACCTAGATTTTTAAAAAGTAATTTTTAAAATTTGGTAATTGAAAAAAGAGAAAAATGCTAAATATAAGGAAATAAAAACATTTAGAATCATACCAAATTTTAGAAGTCATACCAAAATTAATAAATTACATTAAGGTTTTTCGTAAAAGCCTATATTTAAATTTCTATGGAGATTTTACTTTTTAACAATCATCTGACTTTACAACTGTACATAGATGAAAAATTCATTAAAACCTATTTACTAAGTTCATATATAAATATAGCAAACTATCATAGCTAGAGTTAACTAAGCTATTTAGGAATTCCTGAAAAGTTGCCTTTTTAGCTTAAACGAAAGTATTTCTGCTTATACACGTGACATTAGAATTTTAGCACTGCTACATTTTTTAACATTATTTCTTAAAACTACATTCTTTTAATAAAAACAACAAACCTTGCCATACTCAAATAAAACCAATAGAACACTACTTGATATTTTGCTTCTACTTCAAGTGTAACATATTATGTGGCTGAAATTATAGCAAGTTTCTGATGTGTAAAAGAGGGAGCAGTACAAAGGGCGAGAGGATATGTGTCGTTTTTATTAAGATATTTTAGAAAACCCTCCACTTAAAAATATAAAACAAATAGTTGGCTAAAACTTTTAGTCCCCCACCCACCAAAAACAGTACATATCTCACTGTTATTTCCTAGAATTTAACACTTGTTCCCACAGAAGCACAAACATTCATATACACACCCTGTAATAAAGCAAAGACCTTTTGCCCTTCACATTAAGAAGGCCATAATAAAATGAAAATCCATATTCTCTTAGATGAAAGACATTCCACTGATGATTCTGATTCAACAATTTTACAGTTAAACAAAATTAATTCCACTCTCAAAAATCCATTGACCTTAAGCTTTTAACAAACATTTTCAACTGCTGAGATTATTGTCAATATTTACAAATCCTTAAAATTATATTTAGCTGGAACCACTAGTATTTGTGATATTAATATTTCTTTGTAAATGTATGCTTATCCATAATACAGCAGAAGAAACAGCTGCTACTCACTGGAAATCTCTGGGGTCCCACAGCAGGTCTTGGCTGGTTTGGAACCGGTAGCAAGGGCACTAAAAAAAAAGGCACTCTTCATTACAAACTTATTTTACATAACATTGATACTGCTTATAAAAAGGAAGCCTAATATTTTAAAACAGCCCATAAAAGGAAAAGAAGAGATAGGAATTTTTATTCTGGCATATAGCAGCACAAACAAAAATTAAAATGCTTTTACAGTAAGACTAAATAGTATATACATTTTTTAAAAATCTAGTTTGTTTTCATTTATCTGTTATAACATACTTCCACAGGGTTAAGTGTCTACCCCAGTTAAACATAAGTTTTAATTTAAATTCTCTAGAATTAGAAAAGAAGTGAAGGGAGGCAGGCAAGCAAAGAAGGCTTTTTGAGTGGGGAAAATGCTCCCATAGAGGACTGCCAATGTGCCCAAAGAACAAAAAAAACAAATAAACAACTTTTAAGTAGACATTTACAAATTATATATTACTTTCAGATACTGAAGTTAAAATATTGTATCTAAGAATCTAAAACTTCATTAAAATGGTGTGCCCAATGCACATAACACAAGCTATCAGAATAGCAGGCAAAATTTTAATATAGAATATTTTTCATTTCAGAAATTCTTGAAATAGCTTGAATAGATGATACTTCTAAGAGTCGATAAAAATTACCTTAAATATAACAACTTAGGATATTTTAATGTAATGGTTTAATTACATGAGAAATCGATGCTAGAACAAACTATTATGCTTTTGTCGGTACTTGCTCAGGGAACGCCACACGTGACTCTGCATAATTAACATACTTCCCCAGGTTCAGCTAAAAGTATATGTCAATGTCAATGATAAAACTCAAAGAAAACTTACTTTTGTAAGATGTAAAAACAGTAAGAGTGAATTACTCCCTTGAGAGATTAATCCAGAACATCCCAAGTTTAAAATCAGGTGGGTCAGTTTACAATACCATATAAAACCAGGTTAACTCACAGAGCTAGTTAAAAGACACTGCAGTGCAAGCATCATGTATTTGAAGGGCAGTATGTAATTACGAAGCGAGAAGAACTGCCATCGAGTCACTTCCGACACAGGTCAGGGTGGATCTGCCACTGTGGGTTTCCGAGACACGCTCTGTGGAGTAGAAGCCTTTCTGTCTCCTGCTGAGCAGCTCTGGTGGTTGCAAACTGCTAACCTTGCAGCCAGTCGCCCACACATAGCCTACTATGCCGCTGAGGCTCCTTACTTTAAGCAACGTAAAGGTTTGAAATTAAGTTCCAAATACAAAATACCCAGATCCTCAAGAATTCTACCATATGCACCACTTACTTTTAAACCTAGAATTTGAAGCCCTGTTGGATTTCTGCGACTGGTTCCCCCCGTGAAATTCTGAGATTGTGAATGTTTACGGGAGTAGACAGCTCTATCTTTCTCCGAAATGTCAATTACTATTGTTTAATTCCAAAACAATGAAAGGGTGACATTTTTAAGCCTCTTTAATTGGAAGAAAAGAAAAGCAAGAAACTTAGGAAGGGTCTCTGGAAGAAAGCTGGTTATAATGAACAGATTTCTTACACAGAAACCTTGTGGCAGCTTCCAAAAGGCAGCTTCCCCTGGCCCCTCTTCCAAGACAAACTAAAATACACAGTGATAAGATGCAGGAGAGACAGAGAACGTAACTTATTAAAACAGAGTAGCTGATAACAGATGTGAAGTGAATAGGAACAGACATAAGTTTAGTGCGTGCACATACACGCACACGCACACACACACACACACACACCTTGAGAAAAATCTTAGTGAGATTACCATGGATTTTTTAATCTGTCTAGGTAGAAGACTATCAATCTAGTGGGTGTACAACCTTCCCCCCCTATTGCCAGGTCTGTATCACTTTCAAAGGTAGAGAACTTTAATTTTTTTAATATCCAAAGGTCGTTCAACTCTGAATTCTGAATATTTGATATTCAGTAATTAGATTCTCATGTTCTCCCATTATTTAATGGTCTAAGTGGATTACGTTTTCAATTTACTGAGATGTAAAAATAAAAATCTAAAAAACAAGTTAAATCTCCACTGACACTATTTAAATATATTCTAATATAGTGAAATAACCCTCATTCTGAAAAGAAAAATATAAAATAACAAACAAAAAATATATTTAAAAAATAGATAAATAAATAAAAATATACATGCCAGCAGAAAAAGATGTGCATAAGTTGTTCATTTCTTTTTAGAGCAAATTGTAAATAACAAACCTATCTATCTGTATTTTTAAAAGTATTTGCTCATGAATATAAAGTTAACAATCTTATAACAGTATTAAGGGGACAGAGCAAACTGTTTAGCAACAGCCACCTCTGAGTAATGTTGTAGGGTGGGGGCTGGCAGAGAAGGTGGTAAGTACAATGGGGTGGGCGGAATAGTAGGAAGAAGAGAGGACTTTATATCATTAATTCTTTTAAGGCACTACTAACTATATCTGTTTTTATAATCCACCATAGGTACCATTCTGATAATAGTGCCTTGGCAAAATATTATATCCATAAGAATATTTATGCTTTGTTTTGTTTTTGTTTTTTTGGGCATCACTGCCCTCTGGTGGTGGGAGTAGGAGGCCCAGCGTTGCAGCTGGATTTGAACCTCCACCCCAGTGGGCCGCAGTCCCGCGCACAACCACTATACCATCGGGGCTCAGCCCCCATAAGAATATTTATAAATAGGAAATACTTACAAAAGTATCACTCAATTTTCAGAATATCCATGTTCAGTCAACATATTAACTATTTTACAGTGGTTCACAAGAACTTCCTGGTCAAGTGGAACCCCACCTTTATTTTTGCTAACCGTTCACAACCATTTAGTTAGGGATGTGACTAGAATAAAGCTTTGCACTAGAACCTAACTAACCAAACATCAGGGTTATAAAAAAATATGTTTCTATCTGCTAATCCCAAGAGAAGAAAAAATTTTGAAAATAAAAAACTTTGACTCAAAACTGCTTTATTAAAGTTTTGCATCACGTCAAAGAAAATTAAAGAGGAAACCAAGGCGTATGTGCAGAACGCTCATGAGCAAGCACCAGTCAATCAAAAACCTTGGGGTGTCTATCAAAAGCAGGGTGGTCGGCAAACCCTTATTTGTGGTTAAAGAAAAAAACAACCAAATTCCTTAAACTTAGGTATTTTTTTATTTCTCCCATCCAAATAAGCTTTTGCCATTTACTAACAATAATAATGTTGTTCCATTAGGTAAGTAGATTAATTTCTTTGTATGTAGTAGATTAAAATAGATCTACTCTGCTTGATGAACCTAAAAGTGCGGGGAAGGGTTCCGAAACAATGCTTGCTTGCTTCCTATGGGTACTCTTCCTTCTTATTCTCACATACCCACATGTCCCTGTGGGTACCTAATCCAGATGCTGTCCTTTGTTTCCTTCCCAGTAGGTCCCTTTCCAAAACCCCACCTTCTCCTTCATTTTTCTCCCCTGTACCCCTTCTAGCTCTTCATGTTTCAAATCACCCACTTTAGAAAATCTCTAGGGCTGAGCCCCGGTGGCGTAGTGGTTGAGTGCAAGACTGTGGGCCACTGGTTTGGTGGTTCAAATCCAGCAGGAGCTCTCCAGGAGCAAGGCTGGGCCTCCCACTCCCACCAGAGGGTAGTGATGCCCCCCCCTCCCAAAAAAAGAAAGAAAATCTCTAGTTAAAACGAAAGAATTTCAAAACTCTAAGAATCATTGGCATAATCTACAGATCTTATTTATATAAGAGACATTTGATATTTTGTCTCTTACAAGAAAAAATATGGGGCTTTATAAAACTCATTTACTTTTTAGTGACCAACTGCTTTGAAAGTTCCTTTCTATCTATACCCAGCTTTCCCTCTACCTCTGTCATACATCTTTAAAGCTCCAAGGCAGGAAAAACATTGCAGATAAAAAGCACATGAACCTAATTCATTTGAAAACAATGCTAGCTGGCTCTGAAAGTTTAAAAGCTTTTTGTCAGAAACCTGATTCTGACTTTGCTGAACCATCCATGGGGATCTGGGTTGCAGGGTCTGCCTCCCAGACCTGTTAGTCAGCAGCGCACACCATTTTCCCACCTAGAAGACACTGAGTGATTTCCTTGTACCTTTACCAATTAAGTTCTAGAGGCTTCTGTTATTTTTCTTAAGCTAAAGGAAATCTGTGCAACTTATTAATTTGCTAGCTTTCCATTCTATTTTACAAACCAATACATGACAAGTAAAAGGAGTCTAGCTAAAATTAAGGTTAGTGCAGCTATGTCAGGGAAATAATTATAGATAACAATATGCCAATGATTGGTTTAAAGAGAGCCATCTCTTCTCCTTGCAGGAAGGCATGCATTCACTCACGTAACAGATATTTAATGAGAGGGGCAGTGAAGATGAAGTCGAAAATCATGCCTACTCCTTGTCCTTCAGAAGTGCAGTCTTGCAGGAGGGCCAAGTAAGCAAGTGACCTGCAGAAGTGTGGTGGTGGCGCCATTTGTTATCTTACTTGTTGAGTCAGCTCCAGACCACTCCCATGCTCACTGAGGCAGGTGTTTCATTTCTACATTCCTCTCTAGTCCACGTGTCCCACTCCATCCCAACTACTATCCGACCCTCTTCGTCTCCTTCCAACTTCTATAAAGCTACAAAACATTGTTGCTATTTCTATTTCACGAAGTTATGCTTTGTTCAGCAAGATAAAGCAAATTCTGGGCAGAGTAATAGTTCGAATATCGGTTAAGCAGTTGTTAAGAAGATACATTTCTTATAAATTGCTCAAAATAATCCCTAGCTTTGGCAACATGTTTCTATAATAAAATTAAGTCGCTATTCAATTCCAATTTTTAATAAATGGATCTCTATCTCCCAATCAGCCAACATGGTGCACACTAAATAAAACCTAAAATTAACACTTACTACTACTAACATTTTCACCATGAAACTTATGAACTACACCTCTACAAACACTTCAATAATTATCTTTAAAGTGTTCTTTAAATTTAAATAGCTTCCTTGGTACTTTGTATTAAATCATAAAATAAGTGATTTAAATGTTTGCACAAATGAACTTGGTTCAAGCTAAAAATGTGTTTTCATGGATGAGGGAAGGAATCCACTCATCTTTAGAAACTTGAATATGAAAACTATTTTACCACAGTGGAAAAAAATGATTGATAAATGCACAACCATCCATAACATTACTTTAAAAGAGTAAATGGAATCTCTCACACACACATACCTTGGACAGGAGTTACAACAGTTCCTTTGAAATGTGGGTTGATATGGATATTCTTAGGCTGCTGTGGAGTCACTGGAGGCGGGGTCATCATTATTCTCGGGGCTTCTATTTGGGGAGGCATATGCATTCCTTGCGGAGGCGTGGGGTGATGTGGATGTTGTAAGGGAAGCAGAGGTTGGAGTTGCTGCGGCTGGAACAAACTTCTAATTGGCTGCTGCTGAGGAGGTGGTGGTGGTGGAGGAGGAGGTGGCTGTGGAGGAGGAATTAATCTTGGAGAATGGGTCTAAAATTCACAAAAGCAAAAATACGAGAAAAAGAGAAGGAAAAATTTATATAAATCAACCTTTATAAGAAAAGTAAAAGAATGCTGCATCTATTTCTCCTTGCACACATAACTCTACTCCTTGAGCTACACTAGATCTGGTTAAAAACAAACACATAAACAAAAGCATAAGAATCATGCATAAGCTACAGTTACGTAATGAGCTAGAAGTGAAGCACACAGTGTTAGAGAGAAGTCCAGAAGAGAGTACTTCTGGCAGGTAAAGCTCTAAGAAGATAGTATTTGAATTTAGGTCCCCCCCCAAAAGAAGTAAGTCACGCGAAAGGAATACAAAATTCCCTGAAAAGAAGCACCAGGGCAGAAACATTCACCTGACTGGCAAACTAAAAGGAAACTATTATGGTAAGAGTCATATGAAAAGATAAAAGCCTGAAAAGTGTGTGGAAATCACACACTCCAAGTGGCCACAGAACTGGGGTTATTTTGTGATACACAGAGAAAAAGAGACCTAGTAGTAGCAGCAGTAACAGTCAATGTGTACTAACAGTGCTGCATATTTTAATTGCCCACTTAAAAGTTACTACATAAATTGACTTAATCTTCCCAATAATCCTATGAAGTAAGCTCTATTATTGTTCTTGTCTCAAATTCAAGTAGGTGTCAAAGAAAGAGCTGAGATTTGGATTCAGGAAATCAGATTTTAAAAAAGTTGTGTCCATGCTGTCACTAAAAGCAGAGACGGTAGAATGTTACAAATCTGCTACCTAGGACAGTTTCTTTCCCTGGGATGATGCTAAATTATAGTAAGCTTTTCACCTGCAAACAAACAATTGTTATGATGCCATGTGTTTTAAGAAGATTATGGCTAACAAGGGGTAAGATACACTAGGTATCAAGGTAGAAGATCACTTAACAGGCTCTGGTAAGATTTCAAAGAAAGAAATGATCAGGGTCTGAAGAAAAGTGATGATGAGGAGGAGACATTTCAGAAGTACAGTTAAGCCAAATCTTGAGAGCAAATTGTCTGTGGCCTTGGTTTCACTGCCTTTTCCAGAGGGAAGACATTCCAAAGACTACAAGATGAGTATAAATCTGTGGGACACTTCTTGCAGAATTCTGTATCTTCCCCTTTTCTAATTTGTCACACTTGTAAGGGCAGGGACTTATCTATAGCATTCAAATCTGTATCTCCAGATATCACATTAACTCAGGTACACCTTATTACAGAGATAACACAGGGACAGCTAACTTAAAGCTTAAATGAATTGAAAATGACCAGTGCATGGTCACTAACTCAACAACATAAAAAAATTTAAGGGAAATCTGGAGGTGTAGCAACTACGGTCGATACAGAAACCGAATGTGATAGCAAGGCTAGTACTGCCAAGTGAGAATATTGAGTGAAAAAGGTATATTAAGAGGTAAAAAGGAGGACTGAGCCCTGGTGGCGTAGTGGCTGTGCGCGGGACTGCGGCCCACTGGGACGGAGGTTCGATTCCAGCTTCACGGAGCAAAGGTTGGGCCTCCTACTCCCACCACCTGAAGGCAGTGATTGCCCCCCCCCCAAAAAAAAAAAAAGAGGTAAAAAGTTAGAGATAGAACAGCTCAGGGGTGAGGGGGAGGCAGTGTCAAAGGATGCTTGTGATCTCAGGGGGAGAAGCAGGAAAATGAGATCAAGTTCATTTCAGATAGCCTTGATGTTTTTGGTAAACTGGCAATTTAGAAACAGCATTGACTAGCAATGATTGCAATTAGAATAGTCGGTTATTTTGCTTACTCCCTACTTCAGAGTCAGTCTCAGAATTCCAGGATTACTTCATTTCCCTCAGGATTCAAGTAAAATTAAAACTCCGAAACACTTTGTGTGTGTGTGTGTGTGTGTGTGTG